>MJUU01006237.1:67494-102201 GCA_002080025.1 Modiolus philippinarum
ACTCCCACATCTTCGTCAAGGAGCTTGGATTCACTGAGGGTAAGATCGACTGCATCCCCAATACCGATGAATAATATATCAGCTTCTCCAAGCAGGTGGATAATTTGGAAATGAGATTCGTCGATTCGATGCGCTTCACGCTCAGCTCGTTGGATAATCTAGCAAAGAACCTCACCCTCGACCAATTCAAGACCGTGAAAGCAAGATTTGACGATCGCCACGAGCTGATGATCAGTTAGGGGGTATTTCCCTAAGATTAGGGAAAAGACTCGGATCCCACACAAGGAAGCTTTCTACCGCACACTCTCCGGGGAGCATATCAGCGACGAGGACTACGCGCACGCCCAGAGAGTCTTGGAGGCCTTCGAGTGCAAGACCCTACGCGATTATCACAATCTCTATCTAGAAACCGACGTCTTGCTGCTGGTGGATATCTACGATAATTTCAGGAACATCTGCCAGACTCACTATGGGCTTGATTCTGCCAACTACAACACATCACCCGGATTGTCCTATGACGCCGCCCTCAAAATCACTGGGCAAAGATTGGAGCTTATTTCCGATCCAGATATGCTGATGATTTTTGAACAGGCGACCAGGGGAGGGATGGCCATGATCTCTCATCGACATGCCCAGGCCAATAACCCCTACATTGAGAGCTACGATCGCTCCCAGCCCACCAAGTATCTCATCTACCTCGATGCCAATCATCTTTACTGGTGGGCGATGTCGCAGCCTCTTCCCACGGGGGACTTTGAATGGGTGGAGCCGGAAGAGATCGACGAGATTCTCAGCTATTCCGACGATCACGAATATGGCGCCATGGTAGAATGCGATCTGGAATATCCCAGGATCTTCACGAAGCCCACAACGACTACCATCTCGCGCCCGAGACCGTAGAGATCGACAAAGTCCGCAAGCTCGTGCCTCATCTAGGCAAGCGTGAATAATATATCCTCCACTATCGAAATCTCAAGATGTATTTGGAGACGGGCATGAAGCTTAGGAAATGCCTGTGGATCATCAGGTTCAGGCAATCCCCCTGGCTCAAGCACTACGTGGATCTGAATACCGCTCTTCGCGCCAAGGCCAAGACCGACTCCGGGGATTTCTTTAAGCTCATGGTCAATTCAGTCTTTGGCAAGACCATTGAGAGTATCCGGAAGCGTGCAGACGTCAGGCTGGTCACCACCAAGAAGCAAGCCCTGAAGCTCGTGGCCAAGCCTAACTTCGATCGTGGAGTGGTCTTCACCGAGAATCTAGCAGCCGTCCACATGAAGAAGATCAAGCTCAAATTCGATTAGCCGATCTACCTGGGAGCCTGCATCTTGGATATTTCGAAGCTCCTCATGTACGATTTCCACTATGGATTCATGAGGAAGATGCATGGTGATCGCGCGCGGCTTCTCTTCACCGACACAGACAATCTGACCTATGAGATCCAGACCGACGACTTCTACCAGGACATCGATCGCTCCGCACGTCGAGGCTAAATTCGATACGTCTACAATGTAACTACCCTGTCGAGCATCCCTCCGGCATCCCCAGCGGCAAGAATACGAAAGTCCTAGGGGTATTCAAGGACGAGTGCGGCGGCAAGATCATGGCCGATTTCGTGGGGCTCCGGGCGTGGCTATACGCCTTCAAGATAGATGACGGTCAGGCCATCAAGAAGGCGAAGGGGGTCACTAAGAGCGTCATCAAGCACAGCATCGCCTTCCAGCAAGAGATCCATCGTCCGATGCATATCATCCGAGGCCAGCTGCATCAGATCTACGCCGAGGAGATCAACAAGATCGCGCTCACCGCCAAAGCTAAGACAGCAAGCATCACATCATTCCCGACGGCATCAGCACCCTCGCCCACGGACACTATCGAATCGCAGAAGCTCACAATTGAGGCACTTATAAGGCTCTGATTGGTGCGGATGCCCATCCCTCCTTTTCCACACTTAGGAGGCTCTGACGGGTGCGGATGCCCATTCTTCCTCCCCCACGATCCCACGGTGTCAGCTCCGCATATAAATAAAATGGGCAAAAGTAAACGTAGATGCAATCCTGCGAGCTTCGTCAGACATATCAATATAAGGCTGGAATATGCTATTGAATATCGTCAGAGGATGGATCTCTATGACAAGCGATGCCAGCTCAGAGCCCGCCTCGAGCAGCAGGCTCAAGAACGAGCACTATATATGCAGAAGGTTCAAATGGTGGAGAAACTTATCGAGACGTATCGCAGAATTCTGGATTTGCGTCCAGATCTAAATAAATGAGCAGCATACGTGCATGACATCTTCCTCTCCCACCAGCCACACTTGAATCTAGAGCTGGAGGAAGCTGCCAAGGCTCTGCATATCCCCCACTTCAGATTCGTCTTCATGCGCGACGGCCTACCAGCCAAGCTCAGAGATCTCGTGTGTGGCATCCAGAATCATGATGATCGCGATGGCCCCGACACGCACTGGACGTGCTGGCATGAGCATGGAGGACTCAAAGTCTACTTCGGTCCTAACGGCCTGCCTCCTCCCAACGAGATCGTCGACTATCTGAGGCCGGAGATTCAGCGTCGCGGCGACGTGGTCTGCGGGCACTTTTCCTTTCACGTTTTGAAGCTACTTTCGGAAGGTCGAACGCTCGAAGAGGTCATCTTCGACCTATAGATAAATGGATAAGTTTGGATCTCACTCGAGGAAGCGCACGCCTGTCTGGCGGATGCTTCAGGATCTCGATATGAACGATCATCGTATCATTGGATTGCCGCGAGATAGCTCGGACGCCGTGACGAAGAAATTGGTCATTCAGCAGCTGAAAGACACGGACGAGCTATATTCAGAAATTAAGCAGATGCAGTTGACCATCAAGCGGATGCAAAGGGAGTACGACACATCCATCAAAGACCTTACCGAAAAGCTGATGACCGTAGAAGACGGCAAAGTCGATAAGTCAGAGTGCGTCTCAACCAATGGTGGTTTGATGACTTACGAATCTAGACATTAAGAAATATCGCGTATCACCAAAGCCGTCTACGAGAGCCTGCAGGCAGATCTAGACTCCCTAAGGGTCTTCGTCGAGCTGAAGCATGCGTAAATCAAGACTTTCTGGTCTCTCTCTTTCGAGGGAATGGAAATACTACTGGTAGGGGCTTATTGCCAGTCGGACTCTTTGACCCATGAATTGAAAGATGCTGGATATTCCAACCACTTCACGAATATTTCCTTGACCCCATCCTTGGTTCGTAGCCGAAGGATATTTTCGATGCGACAGACATCCTGATCAGTGCGCTGCAGCTACTGCTCGTAAAAGGATCCCTTGATTTCCTCGTCGCTGTAGAAGTCCTTGAGGCGACAGGTTGGTGGCTGCGTCACTAGGGCCTGAAAGATGGTGAAGACTTCCTCCGTCCAGCGCGGAGTATATCCCTTCTCGAAAGTGCCCTTCTTCTTGATGATACGGACTTTATCGCCGACGTTGAATCGATGAGGCTTCATGGTTGGGAGATCTCCGTAAAGATTCCAGAAGACCTTGCCCATATGCTTTTTCTTGCTGGCGGCGTTGGGAGTCATTTTGATGGATCGATGCTTGGTGGTATTATACTGGCGGAGGGGATCCTCCAAGACGGGGAGGTAGGTGCGCGTAGAACCGGCCGAGAAGTACTTGAACATCTTCTCCTTATTGGTACGATTCAAGCGCTCCACCACGCTCGATTTCTCCTCATTCTCCGTAGAGTAGAGATCTATTTCATGCTTCCGGAGAAGATCCTTCACCTCCCGATTATAAAATTCGGAGCCCTTATCGGTCCATAGCTTCTCGGGCTTGCGATCCTTGAATACGGTCCGGAAGGCATCTCGCTCCTTTCTTACCTTTGAGCGGCACCAACCAGCTGTACTTGGAAAAGACGTCGATGATGCTCAAGAGGTATTTGAAGCCTCGATTATCCCGGGAGAAGGCGCTCATATCTACGAGATCGGCTGCCCAGGTCTCGTCCACCCCACCTACCACCACGCGCCTCTTCTGGAATTTGCGTCTGACTGGCTTATGCAGCTCTTCGGCTACCTCATCCGACCGTCTTACTTTTTTTTTCTTCACGCCCAAACTAAATCGTGCGTTGGTGCCGATGATGGGTCTGACGATGCCACGCTCGAAGCTTTCGCGCGCAGTGAGATTAGGAGTGGCATCGAGGGAGGCTAGCATTGTCTAATTGCAGATTAAATTGCGGGCGGCAGTATCCTGATGCTGAGCATAGCAGAGATCGTGATGATAGGAGGCCTTATCCACGCGATTGGTGGGCATCGGTTTTGGGTTGCCGTCTGCCTTCAGGAGCTTATGAAGCTTGGTCCCGGGGCCGGTGAAATTATTCCCTGGTAAGTGCATTTCCAAGGGCTTGCGATGGAGCATCTTATTCCAGAGCCCGGCGCCTGACGCAGCGATAAATTGGGACTTTTTAGAGCCACAGACGGCGCTGGTTCCGACCTTCCGCAGCCTCCCACTGCTTGCCACCACCTCGCTCAAGCCTTGCGTGGGCGTCTTGCTTTGACATTTCAAGCAGGACGTTGCCATTTTATATAGATAAATGGACGTTGAAGACCTTACGTACGATAAGCCTACCGCGAGTAGGCATAATCACTTTCTCCTACCGCAGCGATCCATCCGAGGTCTGATCATCGGAAAATCGGACTGCGGCAAGACGACGTTGCTGAATAACCTCCTCCTGAGCGACGGATGGCTCAACTACGATCGACTCTACGTCTTCGGAAAATCGCTAACCAGCCCATTTACCAGCTGCTGCGGCGGGCGCTGGGGAAAGGATTTTCGATTGACGATATCTTCGAGCTTCTTTCCATCAAGGATCGCTATCCGCACTCCTTGATCGACTTCGTGGATTCGATGAAGCCGCCACCCAAACCCAAGTGGTATCGAGCCCTTCTTCTTCGAGCAGGTGAGCGACGTGCCCGATCCCCGCGACCTCGACCCCTCTCGCAAGAATCGTTGACGACTTGATGCTCAGCAAGCAGGGCAAGTGCGAAGACTACTACGTGCGCGGGCGCCATTATAACGTAGATTGCTTCTACCTCTGCCAAAATTACTTCAAGCCCCAGCGGCGATCGATCCGGGAGAATGCCAACTTCATCTTACTCTTCGAGCAGAATGCCAAGAATCGCGATCATATCCGCCGAGACCATTGCAGTGATCGCACCCCGGCTCAGTTCGATACACTATGCAATCGCTCTTGCGCCAAACCTCAGGCATTCATGACCATCGATCTCACGAGCCCGAAGACGAATGGAAAGTATCGATGCAATCAAGATGAGTTCTACCGAGTATAAGATAAAGAATGAATCACTTGCAGGCATTTTTACTGGAAAATCAAAGGGACTTGGATCGGGAATCTCCCAAGACCCCTGGTTGCTAGCACCAGTGGGAGCGAGTGCTTATTTACGGCACGGACCCAGGATATAGATGAAGAAGATGCGGAGCCGAAAGGTATGTTGGCTTCATCGATGCCAAGGATTCCGAGGGAAGGTCCTATAATTCCCATTCCCGTCGACGGCTGCCGCCCGAACCCAAGTGCTGCATCAAGACGGTTTGCGGCAATCAATGCACTTACCCTTCCATATCACCAAGTGACAAATGCAAGAGGCATTCGAGGCTATTTCCCACGGCATGCTATCGGTCGCGGTAAGGCTTTGCGCCGTATCCGCAAAGAGATTTTTGCCATGCCTAAATTTGCCATCCTCTGGTCGGGCGTAAAGCTCCGGATGGTGGGAAGTACGATAATAAAATCGCAGAGAGGAGGGAATTTTTCTGCTCCTCCAAATGCATCAACGCTTAGGGGCGTTCGTCCCATCGCCCCATAGCGTTTGTCCCATCGCCTCCCATCGCCCCATAGTGTTCGTCCCATCGCCTCCCATCGCCCCATAGCGTCCGTCCCATCGCCCCATAGAGTTCGTCCCATCGCCCCATAGCGTTCGTCCCATCTCCTAGGGGCGTTCGAGGTGCTATAAATAAAATGACGTTCATCAAGATCACCGATCCTAAGCAGCGTGAGGCGCTTGCCAGGGACCTGCAGGAGACTAAGCGTAGTATCCAGGCTAACGATATACAGCATCGTGTGCATAAGATCGGACTAAGTCGTGACCTTTCCACGATATTCAAGCCCGTAGTCGAGACGCAAAAGGACGCCGCTTCCCAGATTACCAAAAAGATCGATGATCTCTCCCTACCCGCCCCGTGCCTGCCCATCCTCTTGCCGCCGCCGAAGGCGACGACGACCCACTACCCATCGGGCAAGCACTGACTACCAATCTCGGTCCGCCAGCCACCCATTATCTTCAGCTCCGTATGGCTCCCAAAGCCGATCATACCTTTAAATTGTGAGTGGAAGACGGCGCCATCATGATCGGAAGTCTCCCCGTCACTTTCGACGGTGACGATATCATCGTCGATGGCGAGCGCTATAGGGGTACCCCCGGCCCATGGGAGCTCATGATTATGAAGCATCCCGAAGATTTCGAGGTGGACGACCCAAATACCTATGGCGTTATCCTACGAGCATCGAGTGCCATGCACCAAGACAATTCTGCAGTCTCGCAGACCACCAAGGCTAGCAAAAGCAAGAAGTGGAAGGAGATCGTCTCGTACCTCGTTGCTGGATCGCCTCGATCTTTGTGCCGCCTCCTATAAGGCTGGGAATAATGGGGTGCGCTACGAAATCGTGGTCATCCTCGACGCCATGAGGAAATCCAGGGTGGAGTACGAGAAGCTGCATCGAAAGCTCCTCTAAATAAATTTACGATGCCTTATAATGGAATCTCGCCGGATATATGTAGTCGGTGGGCGAGGATTATTCGATACCATCGCCAGTCTGGCCTGACGAATATTCACCTCTTCCACCGCGAAGACGTTGGGAAGCAAGGCCGTGAGCGCTGCTTCCAATGCAGCCATTAAGGGTTTGGAGAAAGGAGCGACGAAGGCCGTAGACCACGTCGTTCATCGAGTGACCCGCAAAAAGAAGCCCTCAGCTCCGCCCAAAAGAACCCCTCAGCAGCAGGCCCAACTCAATATTCTCATCTCGGGTGGCGGCATCGCAACCATCCACGACTTCGTCCAGCGCTATAAATAAATATATGATGGCTGATATGCTTACTATCACCGAAGGACTTTTAACGAAAGCGTCCATGAGTACGAATTCTTCGAATACCATCCCATCACCGGGACGCAGCTGAATAGATCCGGCACCGAGATCCGCCTCAGCATCGAGTCGCAGGATCTCTTCCTCCATCCATCCCAGAGCTACCTCTTGCTGGAAGGAAGTCATCGATATGCCCGCCAATAAGGGGTCCTTCTCTTTTACCATTCCCTTGAAGCATATCTTCGGCTTTGCCCAGGACCACGAAAAGCTGGTGTACGGATTCAAGCATGAGGTCACTCTCGTCCGCGCATTGGATTATGACGCTATCTTCCGGGATAATGCCAACATCAGCGATCCCGGCAAGATCATCCTTAGCAATCTCTCCTGGTTCGTCCCCATGTGATGCAATCCGTTGACCAGAAGCTGCGGCTCTATAAGACCATTGAGAACAAGGTGAAGCTAGATATCGGCTTCTGCATTTGGCAGTGCGATTCGATCGGTGTCCCCGCAAGCCGTGAATTCATCTGGCGCCTTTCCACCTGAGGCAGCCCCGAAAGACCCCGATGGGTGATCGTCGCCTTCCAGACCGATAAGAGTAAGGATCAAAAAGCCAACCATTCCATCTTCGACCACTGCGGCGTGAATGATATCTGAGTCACTTTGAATTCCCAGAGATATCCTGCCGTGGGTCATCGTGCCTCCTTCACGAATCAAAAGATCTCCAGGCTTTATAAGGAGGCCGCCGATTTCCGCTGGAAATTCTTCAATATGGATCATTTGGTGAGCGATCCCGGCATCACCCACGCCGACTTTACGGATCTCCATCCCCTCTTCGTATTCGACGTCTCCAAGCAGAGCCAGCGCCTGAAGGACTCGACGTCTATATCCAGGTAAGATTCGATCATAATGTCGCAGCCAATACCCAAGCCTACGCTTTGGTCATCTCCGATTGCTTTCTCCAGTTCGAATCCGATGGCCAGAAGATGAGCGTCGTCTTCTGAGGAGGATTAGATAAATGGACGACATTTGCGGAAAATCGCAACCAATACCGAACCCAGGCATGGATCTCCTTCATTGTCTCCGGGAACGATAGTCAAATCTTGACCCGCTTCAACCCACTCCTCCGACTGCGCGAGGAGAAATCTAACGAGATGGCCCTCGTGAATCTGGAGACGTACTACTCCGTCCCTAATATCCATGCTTGAAATAATTCCTTCCGCTACTCCCTAGACGAAGGTGCCCACTGGTTTCCCATCACCGGCTCCTCTGGCATCGACGATATCAATGATGAGATCCAGCGGCAAATGCGGCTCAGCAAACACAAGGCTAAGATCCTTCTCAATGCCAACCGCGCGACTCTGAGAGCAACGCTCACCCTGGCCAGAAGCTACCAAGTGGATTTTGATGTGCCAAATAGCCTGAATACGGTGCTTGGATTCGATCTTCGAACGTATATCTACGACCGGAGGACGAATGGATACGTGGAGGTTGAGCATATCGTCGATATCATCAACATCAATAGCATCCTCGTGAATAGTGATATCATCCACGGCAGCTATGTCAACGGCACACAGCAGTCCACCACCTATAATTTCTTTCCCGGGGTCGATCCGGGCATAAAGATCATCAAGATCCCTAAGAATCTGATCTATTTACCCGTGACCCTGAAGACCATCAACCACGTGCAAACCTACCTGACCGATCAAGACGGTCGCCCCATCGATCTGCGAGGGGAGCATCGTATCATCCGCTTTCTTCTGCGTGAGGTATAAATAAATGGATTATCAAGAGTATGGTCTCAACTTGACGAAGGGTCAGGCAGAGAAGATCCAGCGTGCGGTAAAGAAGGGTTGCCCCGTGAGCGTCCGATTGCTGCATGCCAACCTATCTGGTGGGCATAAGATGTCACTCACTCAACGGCAGATTCAGCGCATCACCAAGCTTTTGCAGAGTGGTAAGGGTGGTATGGTCTTGGAGATGAGCCCGAAGCAGGTGAGACATAACGTAAAGGAAGGTGGATTTCTCCCCATGCTTGTAGGTATCGCCTCTGCTGCGCTACCCATGCTAACCAAAACCGTGCTGCCTGCTTTGGGTGTGGGTGCTTTGAGCGGTTTGGGTAGTGCAGCCATCCAAAAAGCCGTGGGATCCGGATTATATCTCAAGAAGGGTGGAAAAGTATGATGCGTGAAACCCCAGGGTCGTGGTCTGCATCTCAGCCCAGGTACTTTGCCCAATACTTACGGCGATGGATTGTACTTGAAGAGTGGAAGTCGGCTCTACGATGGTAGTGGATTGATCCTTGGCCCCAATAGCCCCTTCAAGAGTATCCCCCTGCTAGGCATGCTGCTATAAATAAATAGACGAAGTAGATGCCAGTCATATCGCATGCATGGAAGAGGAGCTCATCTCAAAATTCAGAGATATGAGCTTGCATTGAAGATCTATAACCGACTGGATAAGGTCGTCTCCTTTGCCCTGGGTGATGACCAGTGGTACGATGTGGTCTGCTCTGACCAGTGTGGGTGCTTTGGCATCCATTCCCCTCGGTTCCCTTGCCTGCTTATGTGCTAAGGGAAATATGGTCCTGTCTTTGATCTCGCGCCGAGTCGCCAAGAAGAAAAAGAAGCATCGAGATACCGTGCGATTAGCCAAAACCTATAGGTCCCAGCTGGTAGGTGAAGACGGTGCTCCTGCAGTCTGCCTGAAAAAGTATTACGATGAGAAGGATCAGCTT
Source organism: Modiolus philippinarum (assembly GCA_002080025.1). Lineage (NCBI taxonomy): Eukaryota > Metazoa > Mollusca > Bivalvia > Mytilida > Modiolidae > Modiolus > Modiolus philippinarum. Next base: position 77,354 of record MJUU01006237.1, read on the forward strand.
CATCAACCTTCTACCCCCATAAGTGAAGAATTGAATGCGCATGCGCCGTAGGGAAGGTTCTACCATTCGCACCTCGCTCGGCTCCGCCTCACACCGCGCTCATTCCCGAACCTTCCATATCAAAGTGCCAAGTGACCAAAAAAATTTCCCAATCCGTTTTGGATTGGGAAATTCTTGTGCCCCCAAGATTTTTTTACTTCCTCACCAGATCGGAGGAAAGGTATTCCTGCTTAGTTTTCTTGCTCAGCTTGAATCCGGTGCTCCGAATGAAAGCTCCTTACAAGAGACCCTTCTCTATGTTAAGCGTGGGGCAAGCCCATACTCTGGTGATTTCTCCTTGTCTGTCTTTTAGAGTGAGAATCCTGCTTTTGCCAAACTTACCTTCCACTTCAATCACCTCCAAGATCTTATAGATCACACCAGTAGGCAAATCCTTCCATTTGATGGCTTCCTGATTCTGGTCCTGCACCTTTTCCTGGAAGGCATCTTCGCTGATTAAGTCGTCTTGGGAGATTTCGACGAATCCATTGTGTACGAAAGTCATATTTCTTGTACTTACCCTATATGCTCAATAGGAGTGCCGTCCGTTTGCATTTTGGCTGTCGGGGTGGGGGTCCTAGGCAGGATTTCCCCTTGTGCGGCAGAATCCCCCTTTTCATACTACTGCGACACGACAGACCCGAAAATAGCTTACACGTTACAACTCATCATAATCAAGCCCCTGACCAAATATGAAATTATTCCCACATTTACAAGCTTAGAAAACTGTGACCAAACATTCCGACGGACGGACGGACAGATGAACGGACGGACGGACACGGCCATCACTTTATATCCGCCGCTTTTTCAAAGCGGGGGTATAATATATAACCACTAATAAAACATGCTACTTTGGTATATTTATTGTATATAGCAAAATCATTTTCATCTATGTTGTTGAATCAAAGCTTCCATGCAGTTGCTTAAAGAATTCATTTCTATACACTAATTTGTATGACAAACATGATTACATTTGAATTGAAAATTGTGAATTTCTTTCTTATAGAAGCAATATACCTACCTCGTCAGCATTCTCAGTGTATATTTCACAGCTGATTCGTTACTTTTTTTAGTTTATTGTTAATACAGTGAACTTTTGAAGAGAGGTAAATGTAAAAAATGGATAACAGGAAACACCTACAATGGCTGAAAATTATAATTACATGCCACAATCTACTATGGAACTACACATGAAGAACAAAAATAAGACAAAAGACAAACATAGACAACGATAGGAACTCGGGACAGCAGGACTTGGTACCGGCACTAGCAAAAGCCAGCAGTTCTAGGACATTGCTTAGCAGGCATGTTAAGTTTTTTTTCAGAATTCTATGATCGTTGCACATCAACATAGGTTTTATAGGACATGTCCGTTTCACATATTATAGCGTAAATTCGAGCTTGATGTTACGTCTTTACGACTTTAACATTTACGTTGGATGAAGTGACCCATTGATAATTTGACGAATGGCGTCTAGGTAGCAGGACCCTCGGATTTTATTACAGTTAAAAATGCAAAAGCTAACATTCTGAATTTTTTGTTTTAAATTTAAGCATCTTCTGTACATGTCGGGTGTCACAACTCATTAAGACTTACTATGAGGTATGAGCAAAGCTCATTGTTTAAGGCCTCATTGTGACTTCAAGAAGAAGAACAACAATAAAAGCGTTGTTACTTTGCTTTGATTTACCATGCATTTGTACAGACTATGTCTCATGTACATTTACTCCATATCCTTTCATTGTTTATTACTGAATCGGATCATTTATCGTTTGAATGATGTTTTTGAAAATTAGTATTTTTGCAGTAAATACACATGAGACAAACTAATTAAGTCTCTACAAATACATGCTTAAAAACAAGCAATGGAATGCAACGCCTTTAATATTGTTCATCAAGTACAATAAATAAAACGTGTGAATAATGCATCAACGTTTTTGCTTCTATCTTGAATTTATGCTGCATATTTTGTAAGATTGAAGATGCATATTTTCATGATTTTTCCAAGAATTATAGCGAATCAACTTGGTATCGTATCCCAAGAATTATACATATAAATAGAGTCAGCAAAATCATTAATAAAATCTTCAATAGCAGATTTTTAGGGTAGGAAATAGAATTGGGGTAATTGTAATTGTAAATTTCCAAATGAATAACGAAGCAAGAGCCAAAATCGGTTATCAAGATTGCATGACAATATAAGGATTACATACAGACAGAGAACGTAAATTACGAAGACGTAACAAACAGTAAATAAAACAAACGCCACAAAAAAATAAGGCACTAACAGTGTGAACCCTTGAAAAACAGGAGTGTCATCAGATGCTCCAGAAGGGGTAAGCATGACCTGCTTCATATGTGACACCCGTCACACTGCGAGTGAAAAGTCCGGTGTAATGTCAAATTCGGTAAGTGTCAATCCAGTTACATCTCGGGGTCTATTGAAATATACCCATCTTCATTTGTGATACAGACACAATAACGATCAGTCAAAATCGTGATGACGACCAAAATACAGTAATCATTAATCAGCTGTAATTCCAATTTTCAGGTAATCAGTTTTATCGTCAATCAAAAAAAAAAAACATGATTACATTTACCTTTAATTGAATTTAATCAATTTCTCTAAAAATACTTTGTGGCTAGATTTTGATTACAATGTTGAAAAAAAATAAAATCTCATACATTGAGGCTATCAATATGATTAAATGTAATAATTTATGAAATCGTGTTGACAATGATTTAATCATAACTTTTGATTTGATCATTCATTTGGCAAAGTAAATGTAATGTTTATGTAATTTAATGAAAGTAATCGGACTCTCCCTGGTAAGAAATTAAAGTTAATGGTTTCTGACAAAAGAAGTTGTAAAAAGAATAAGATCTAGGCACTATAAATTTATCAACATAAGGCTACTGCTGGGAATTTCATTGTCAATCAATATTTTAATGTATACTTGATTCATTTGAGTAATTTGTAGGGATTTTGTCTCTTGAACGATAGAGTTTGTATCTCTTGCATTGTGGAGTCAGGCTTGAGATCTGAGCTCTCTTTCTTTCGTCAGTTATGGTTTACTTGTTCATCAAAGCATTTCTCATATAAATGAACATTTTGGTTTCTTATTTTCTAGAAATTAAACTACATGTATTATACTGGCCACCTGTTTAAAAGTATACTGTACCAATGTCTCCAAATTTTCTTCCAGTCAGCTAGATGAGTGCCCTGTGGTCATTTATATGTGGTATTGTCTTTTTGGCAAAGGATGTCAGTGTTTGTACGAATTTTTAACCGAATATTGTTTTTCTGGGGCCATCTTGCATCCACGACGAATAAGGTACAGACACGGAGGCGGCGCTTTTTAACACTAGAAAGTGAATTTGCTCAAGCCGACGACAGGGCCTGCCATGACCTTGCTATGAGGTACGAGTGTTTGTTCATTTTTGAAGACCTCAAAATGACGATCAAAAACAAAAACACTGTTTAATTTGCTTAAGCTGACCATGTATTTGTATGAATTTTATGCCGTCTAAATTAATGTCAAATCGTTCAAATGTTTATTGATTTTAAATTGCGAGCGCGAATGGTACTTTGTTCTCTCTTCATATTTACCCAGAAATCAATTTTCTTGAAATCACACAATGTTGGGATTTTTACATCAATCACTTGCAGATGGCAGCCATCTGGACAATACAAATGTTAAAGGAACAACATCAGATAGTGCCCAAAATTTAGATTCAAGTACCAATTAATTTTATAATGCATTTCCAAAAAATGCTCCGATTGAAAAACAGTTCAGACAAGAAGGCAGAAAACATAAAACATGTAACGAATATCAATATAGGACCTAATCTGTAAGTCATATACTTGAATCAACTTCTGGGAAACCTAAAAGAAGTACGTTATATTTCGGTCCTTTTTAATCTACTAACCTTGACATTGTAAGAAGAAAACTTGCTTCATGATGTAGATGCAATCTGAAGTAAGTTACTTGTGATCTGCAAAAATAAGCCTGCACCTGAATCGGTTTTCAGATGCTCAAGCCACCTAGCTGCGGCAGTACCGGGGGCGTCCTAAGTAAAGGATAGGGGAAAGTCCCGTCTATGCGGGGTATTTGGGTCATAATACGGAAAGCCTAACCGGAAACCATTGTAGCTAACACTAGCAGATAAGTTATGGTCTTGCTTGGCCATTTTGATCTTATCACGATCTTGCCAGGCTGAACACAATTTTGTTAAGATATTTTAAGATTTTAAGTTGGGTTTCAAGACCTCTTAAATTAGCTTAAGATCAATTAAAATCCACTTGTTAGTTGCGTTCAGGAACGATCAGTTTGTACAGATCAATCAAGATCTCGATTTGACCTTGTTTCATCGGGACAAACTTTACACATCTTGATCGCCCTTGAACTTAGATATCTTGCTTGATCTTGATAAACTGAAAGGTCTTGCTTGTCCTTGAAAGCAATTATCTTGAAACGCGACTTAATATCTTACAATGTCTTAATAAAATTGTGTTAAGCATTTCAAGATCAAATTGGCCAATCAAGATTATAACAATCTGCTAATGAAAATCTATGTGGCTCAGTGCAGTATAAAGACCCCTTCTAAATTTTTTGTAAGTAGAACAGACTCAATGGGAGTCGTATAGAAAGCGACATTTTCTGCCCCTACCTATTTTCCCCTTTTCCAGTGGCAACCGAAACTCGTTGCCCCGGTTGTCCAGTCAACCTTCATCACTTTCCTTTTAAACTTATAATATTTTGCATTGATTTACATGTTCTCTTCCGCGTATAGCTGAAATATTGCTCGCTGGATTTTAAACTCTAACTTATCAATCTGCGAAGATAATTTGTAATATATATTGCTTCTTAGTCAAGCTATATATTTTACATAAAAGTTACAATAAAGCTTGGTGTACCTGGCAAAAACGATTCATAAATAAAGAGTGGAGCCATGTTTACAAATCTATCGACAATTTATTCATAAATATATTTTTTGAAACATAAATTTTAAGAACTCATGAATTTTCTTTGGATATATCCCGTATTTTTATAGAAGTCGACATCACTTCGTAATAGTCAATATATGTTCGCTACAAATAAATTATACTACTCTAAGAGCTTGTATAATTAAAAATCACTACAACAACCACATATTTGAGGGACGGTCGGACTAAAACCAATGTAAGGTCCAGGTTGTTTTTAAGCAAACAATGTATCGTGCTAACTTAAGTTAAAACGGATTAATTATTGTTTATTTGGAATTAATCTGGACTTTGATAATAACTCAAGTAACCTCGACAAATTGTGCGTTTGACATCAATCTGGACTTTACAATTAATATCAAATTCTAATATGACGTCCTTCAATCGCCTTATGTCCATAACCGTGGAAAAATCCGCATATATTCGTGGGCATTGTCGTGACAAGCGACGGTACTTTTGATAACGTAATAGACCATTTGACGACAGTTTTTGCAGCGTCATAGAAGAAAACGTCATACATTACGGGGTAAAATGGCTGTTTCACCTATGACCTTCATCTATTCTGTACCCTGTAATTATCATATTAGAATCGAAATCATTCACGGGAGTGTGAATACATGTTGATTTTACCACGGGTTGGCCCTTTATGTCTATATTTTACCCCTCTCATACGCTTGGGGGTTAAATATTTGCCATAAAGGGCCAACCCGTGGTAAAATCGCCTTATATTCATGCTCCCGTGAATAATTTCTTAAATAAATACAATAATTAACTGCTTTCTATCAGCTTTTAAAAATCTTTCGATACATGGCCTTCAAATAGCAAATATTTTGATTTCATATGACTGAAGAGACATAATTCAGATTTTGGCATTTTAATTTTTAAAATTATTATTCTGACCACCTGATTATTGTGCCCACATCACATAATTTTAGTATGCCAAGTTTTCTTATTATTTACTCGATGAGTGCCCTGTAGTTGTATAAACGTTGTGTTTGTCTTCTATTGGTTTTTTTGTCGGGCAAAGGATGACAGCAATTGTGAGAATACTTTGCCAGTTGATTTTATGTTTGTTGACGATCCCGCATCCATGACATGATAAACAGGGATGTAGCGTTGCTCGATATCCAGCAATGAATTCCGCTCAAACATGTGCTAGGGGCCGTCTTGAACTTACTATGAGGTATGAGCATAGCTCATTGTTGAAGGCCTCATGGTGACTTCAACATGAAGAACAACAATAAAAGCGTTGTTCCATTGCTTGTTTTTCCCACGTATTTGTGGAGATTTTGTCTTATTTGCTTTTACTCCATATCCCTTCATTGCTTATAAGTTGTCGAATTGGCCAACTGCAGAACATAGAAACTTCGGTATATAGTTAAATTAATTATAAAGACAAATAAGTGTAAGGAAATTCGATTTAAACAATAACCAACTTTGTTTCCGTTCCTTTTGATTCGGTATTTATGCGTTTGTCGATGTATTTAAAATTTTCACTTAAAGGGAAGAAAGTAAATAAAAAAAAACAAAAACAAAAAACAAAAAAAAAACACACACGTGACACAGGACAGTGGTCAGACCTAATAAATCGACACCTTGGTATTTAAAATCTTGTAATTACTATTATGTTTTTTAACATTTTACACATCTGTTTTACTTGTATAAAGCTATATGGTTTTATATTAATATTTTATGTATTTATTAAAATTGTTCAATAAACCCAACAGTTCTCGCCACAATATAGCTGAAATATTGCTGAAGTTTGCGTAAAACATCAATCAATCAATCAATCTTGTAAGATAGAAAACAAAAAGAAAAGATAAAAAATGTCTCATTTTTTCACAAAGTTCATCAAAGATGATATTTCGAAAAATGACATTTTAGTCAGTCTACGTTTCTTCCTATCTATCTATATTTGCTTCCCTTTGAATAAACTTAATATACCGTCTTGTTTTGCTTGTTTCTTCAAATTCTAATTGTTATGATTTTCAACTTGAAGCCTAGAATAGTTAAACAAGAGGCTCACAAGAGCCTGTAGTGCTCACCAGGGCCATTGCTGACATAGAGAGATGAATGGCAATATCAATAGGGTCCCAAGTTTAAGCTATGTTCCCTACTTGAGGCTACCTTTGATTGGATGAAAATATGCGAGATGCAAATTTTGAATAGGGCATCAAAAGACTTTTGTAATAATGTTTGGTTGTAATTGGATTAGTGGTTTCCGGGACCTAATTCTTTTACCGGAATCCCAAATAGACAATGTTTTGTTGGTTTTTTTTTCAGCCTGGTGGCCATCTTGAATGAGGTACTAATCTGCAGTAGGGGACTATCTATTGACCACTGTGGCTGAGTTTGGTTCTAACTGGACAAGCAGTTTCTGAGATCTTGCATGTGTTTACCGAAGGGTCTGATGTTAACTTTGTTACCGTTTGGCAGTCGTATTTCGGTACCATCAAAGAACAATTGTGTTCTAATTTGACTAATTTTTTTCTGAGATCGTTTAATGTGTTTTAATGCGTTATTCATTTGTTTGGTCCAATTGCAGACCACCTTCCAAAAATAATTTGGGAAGGGATTCTCCTTATAATCTAGGCACTTTTCAACAAATGTTTGGGAAGGAGTTCTCCTTATCAACTAATGTTTACATATTTCCGAAAGCAAAGCCTAAAATTTAGCAGAATACTTTTTCTAAAATTTAAGTTTTCTTGTTTGGTGTCCCAGCACCTAAATCAGTTTTCAGGGGCTCTGGCTACAGAGCTGCCGGAGCATCCCCAGTTGGTTAATAGGAGAATTTCATGTCTATGCGGAATAGTCATGCCATAATACGGAAAGCCTGACCACAAACAATTGTTACCAAACTGACTGAAGAAACGCCACGTTCCACGTTCCATGCATTAAAAAGACGCCCGTTATATATTTTTCAAAGGAGAGCAGACGCATTTGGTTTCGTAAAGAAGGCTAAATTCCTGGCCCTACCCATTTCTTCCTCTTTTTCCAGTGGCAATGAAAACTTGTTTCCCCAGTTGTTCCTTCCACCTTTATTTCTTTCTACTTTAAATTACATTTTTTTAATTAATAAACTTGCTATTGTCGAGATTTTTCTTTTGTTATAACAATTATTTGATGTACCTAGCAAAAATAAGTCATGAAAAAAAGAGTGGAACGATGTTGGCAAATCTATAGACAATTAAATTTTATTTTGAAGACATAAATTTAATTTAATGAATTCATGAATTTTCTTTGGATATATTTTAATCACAAATCCGTTTATGTATTTAGTGAAAAAAAGTCTATAAGCTTCCTGATAGTCAATATATACTCGCTACATTTCTATACTATTCTTCAAGTTTGTATAATTGAAAGTCATAACAACAACCACGTGTGAAACAACGGCAGTAGAATACCGAAGGAACAAAGCACAAGATTACATAAATAAAAGTCCAGAGATAAAGCAAAAGCAAGAATACGAAAGACGGAAGACCAAAGACACAACATGCCCACAAAACACAAACACTACATACACAACACAAAAAAACTAAAGCACTAAAGACATTACATGAAAGGGACGATTGAACTTAAGCCAGTATAAGGCCAAGATTGATTTTAAACAAACAATTTTTCGTGGTAACCTAAGTTACAACGGCAATTGTTTGTTAAAGATGAATCTGGATTTTTATAATAACTCACATTGTTCTGAATGTTGTGATTTCTGTTTCTTTGCTCGTTGCGTCGTTGTGTTTTTTTTCTAGCGTCGTTGTTTTCTGTGTTCTCGTTTTTGCCCTGTCTTTGGACTTCGATTTTTGTGAATTTCTCTCCTTTGTTCCTTCGGTATTCTACTTCCGTTGTTTTCCACGACACGATTTTTAACAAATTTGGCAATTACAAAATGTATCATCAAAATAAATATAATGATAAATTACTTTCTACAAACTTTTTAACAATGAGTGATGGGAAACAGGTGATTTTACATATAACTAACTTTGTTTCCGTTCTTTTTGCTGCGTTTGTCGATGTATTTAAAATTTTCACTTTAAGCGAAATAAAACCACGTGACACAGGACAGTGGTCAGACTTTGTAAATCAACCCCTTGGTATGTGAAATATTTTTAAATAGAAACTAATAGAAAAGAATTAGAATAGAAAACAAAAAAGATACAAAAATCGTCCTTTTATTTTGACAAAGGTCACCACAGATGAATTAAAAAAAAACCAAAAAAAAACCAGATCACCAGGAAATAGGGCCTGTAAGTCTCGTACATATTTGGAACTTCCGGGATCAAAAGTTGTACCCGGAAGTTACACTTTAAGCACAGATATATGACTTTCAAACAAAAATTTGAACGTCATAATCCTAAGACGTCATGTTTTGGCGAGATTCATTTTCGAATTGCCTGTTTATCGTGGATTCTCGTGAGTCACATGACGAGACTTGCAGACCCTATAATTTTTACATTTTATGTCCTGTCTATAGTTGCTTCCTTTTGTATAAAGTTAATGTTCAGTCTTGTTTCACTGATTTTTGGAACTTCTAATTACTAAGTATTTAAACTTCAGGCCAGGAGTATATATTAAAAAACAGGGTTTTGACGTGTCATTTTCCTTGCATCACCAATCCACATTTGTTGCTCTCTTGACTTTGTCGCCGGGCAGTGTTTGAGATTTGTAGGGCTGATATTACATGTAATATGGTAGTGCCTTGCAGAAACCTTTTATTCTTTCATTTCATTTCTGTTGTTTGATTCTTATGTAAATGGTCATTTCCGGTTTTTGACGATAGAGTTGAGACGAGCTCACGTGCACTCGTCTCAGCTCGGTAAATGGCCAATCAGAACTGTTTACTTTTATGAATCAACGGCAGTATTCATACCGAAACATCATTAATAATGTGATGTCAGAGTGGAAAGTATGTTGAAAAGGGCGTGGACTTTGCTTCTTCATTGGAGGTTCGGGACATTGCACATCATATTTTTAAGGAAGAGATAGCTACTTACATTGGTCAAGAGTCGGTATATCATTCATGAAAGAAATTCTTCTTCTGATTCTCTTGTTTCGCTGTACTTTAATTACTCAAAGAGACGGAATTTCTTACATTTGTGAAAGATATACCGATCTAAATCTGCTCTCATGTAAGAAGCTATCGATCTTCTTGAATGTCCCTGTAAAATTTGTGTTATACATTTAATGTTTCAAAAAAAAACATGAAAACGTCTTTTTGTATTTAAATTTATAAACAAAAATATTTCATGGCACAAAATGGCTGAAATATATAAAATTTAAGGCTTTGAAATATCCGAAGAATAAAAAGCTCTAAAATTTTCATCACCAAGCTATACGTATCCTTAATATAAAAAAATACGAAACAAATAACTATGTACATTTTCCTACTTATCAATAACATTACATAACTATTTTAAATTGCCTTCTGGAAATTTCACTTTATTCAGTAATGGATGAAATATTTAAAGCCTTGTTGATGGAAGTTATTTTTTGATACGAGGCATCATTCATGCTTTATTGGTGGAACATGAACAGAAATTGCAACGCGAAAAGACGTTTCAGAGACAATGAACAAAGAATAACCTTAGATTGAGTAAAACAAAGATTTGCCAATTTAAAATGAGTTTCTTAAGATGTTGGCTATATACACATATGCATGAAATTGAGATCATATTTCTGCCTAGACAATAATTTATTTGCCAGATACTGAAGTTCTTGCCAGGTCTAGTCCTTGTCAAAAGCGTGCTTTGCCTTTGTGCATGTTAAATGTTTGTGTGTCAAATGTAGATAAATACGGAGGTTACCATCTATTTTTATGCCCCCAGATCGAGGATCGGGGGCATATTTTTTGTCCTGTCTGTCTGTCTGTTTGTCTGTGCGTCCGAAACTTTAACCTTGGCTATAACTTTTGAACTATATAAGGAAGACTTTTGATACTTGGCATGTGTATAGGTCTAGTCAAGAGGAATATAAATATGCAAAAAAATTAGGTCAGGTCAAAGGTCAAGGTCACAGAGGTTAAAAAGGGGGGATTTGGCTGTGTTCATATATTTGACTGTAGAATCCTTATTATTTATCGTATTGAGACGGGGTTAGTTTAATGTTATTGCTAATAAAATTGCGCAACTGGAGTATGTCAACAGCTTTGAGGTTGCATTCACCGTTTTTGAGAAACAAGAGGCCCAATGGGGGCCAAATAGAAAAAAATGAATTTTTCAATTTTTGTCGGATCTTTATGCAGTATTTTTCTGTAAGTTTCTTAAAGCATGTTTAAACAGATACTTTTAACAATTAAAACCATTACAATAAACAAGAGGCCCAAACGGGCTTCATCTGTTTCAGAATAAATGGGTTAGATTGGGTTTTTATGGTAATAAACAACTTTTCAACTATGCAAGATAGACTTTTAATACTTGGCAAGTGTACAGGTCTTGTCAAGAGGAACATAAATATGCACAAAAAAAACAAAAAAATACGTCAAAGGTCAAGGTCATAGGAGTCAAAAAGGGGTAAAATTGGGTATTTTCATATATTTTACTGGAGAATATGTGGGCATATGTAGTGTTTCACAATTACATCTTGTTTTGTGTTCAAGTCAAGTAAAGAGTATCGTATGTCGGCATTTGTTTTGTTAAAGCCTCTCTTACATTACAACGGCTTATGGCTTCAAAAGAAAAATGATGCTCCTGCCGGAACGAGAATAGCTTGAACTACTGAAGTATAACAGAATTTCCTTTCTTCTGATTTTCAGCCGGTCGCTTCTTATTATTCACTTTGTATCTTTTGCCCTTTTTACCATTTAAAATGTGTCCTACTTTTACCATTCTTATTTTGCTTAAATCGAATTTGCAAAGGTTGCTTATTATGTTGCATTCCAATAGAAGGTGCTATACACTACTTTTTTTTCAACGTTGTTTATTTAATTTAGTAATTGCAAGTGTTGTGCAGTGTGTATTTGTATTTATATTGTATCATTATTCTGACTATGCATAAACATCAAAATAAAAAAAATGCTCGTTTTCTAACGTTTTATATTTAAAGGAGTATCCGCTACTATAGAGACTGTATAATTTAACCTGATCTCGGTCTTGAGTATCTATCCTGATTCGTTAGTGAAGAAGGTTACCTGTGACCCGACAGTACCTTTCCGATGTCATTCTTTTGCCTTTCCATTCGGCGACATTTTGGGAAAAATGAATTTATTTGGTCAAGAATGCCGTAATGATTATCTATGTACAGTAAATTTTTAAGTGGACAAAAGACACAGGTATCCTTTTAAAAATTGATACTTTTGCTTAGGAGCTATTTAATTCGTTTCTTCTCGGTGCTCGGATGGTACGTTTTCGTTAGCAATCCGTTTTATTCGGTACTCGTGCGGTATGCTACCGTGTACATCCGGTTTTCGTGCGTTTTCATTGTAATTCGTGAACGAACAAAAATATTCACCACCGTACAAAAATGATTTTCATCCGTTCCTCATACGTTTGTGTTATACGGCGCAGTGTTAAGAGCGGCTTAAAGCATGATATATGTCCGAAAAAATATGAAAGTTGATTTCAAGACCCTTTTCGATAATAATTTAGCTTTGATGTGGCTGCCAGTGTAAGTGGTAGAGGTAGCCGGAGGGACCAACGACCTTTGACAGGTAACTGATGTCTAATTTTGTACGACTGCAAGTCGCGGGGAAATGATGTGTCCTCAAGCCTTTGAATTAACTCTTGAGAAATTCAAATGAACCACTATATGAGAACTGATATATCCTCAGCTAAAATCAAAGCTTGGAATAAGTCAAGCTCTCTTGATGTTGAGGGTTTCAATAAATAACAATACCGAAGTTAGTGTGAAAGTAGTGAACAGAATTAAGTGCCGACTATATTGACGAAGTGCAGGGTGCATGCTCAGCTCCAGTGAGGACAGTTCTGACATGCTTAACTTTGTAACAGGAAAGTATTATATTTAATTATCAAACTACGAGTAATTGAATATATATAATTACTGTTTCCGTTTCTGAAATGTAAGTAATAGTATATCATGATTGGAAACCTAATTTATCACTAGAAGCGTTATTTATTACAGCTTGAGTAATCAAATGATTACACTTGTCTGACAAACTAATAATTTTGGGTTATTTGGTAAATAAAATTAAAGTACCAATTCTCTTTAATTTTATAGTCTTAATATAGTGTTTTAAAATAGGTTAGGAGACCACTTAAAACTACACGGAAACACCACTTAAAACTTTGTTTCCAATTTATTTTAGATAATAAAATTTGTAATGTATGATATATTTTGGAACTGTCATCAGTTAAATTTATCTCAGCAGTGAATTTAATTTCATAAACATTTTAATGATGTTTAGATCACAGGGACTCATTTTAAAGCGATAAAGATGACTTGCAGCAGGGTAGGGTTTATTCGTTATTTGAATGCAATATCTTTACTTATTAAGTTTTATTAAGATTTATGTACAGGTAGTTAAGAAAAATGAGCATTTGATATAATTTTAAGCTTTAAGTGATATGTAGAATTTATTAAGAAAACACATCATAAAGTGTGTTTAGTACACATGTGGTCGACATACATTTCTATGATTACAAAGTGTATTTATTTAAATTAAAAAAAAAATCATATATTTTTAAAAACTTCCTCACTGTGTTGAAGACCGTACGGTAACCCCTAGATACTTTGTTTTGGGTCGTTTTAACCTGGATATGGGATGTTGTCTCCTTGACATTTATCCCATTTCTTTTCTTTTTCATATGTGATCCATGTTGGCCCTTTTCTGTCATCGACATTAATTTTAGTTTCTCTACAGAATACAGAATTTTTATTTGCCAGATCAAGGGCCCATAAGGGGCATATATTTTACAATGATTATAAAATGGAGCACATATTTTTGACAATATACAAAATGTAACATCTTTATGCTTTTTACTAAAGATTTAGATTACAGAACAAATGCCACAAAACAAGATATATAGGTTTCATATACAGATCTCTCTCAAATGACAAAGATGCATTACTCGAGGCATCAATATACGGCTTACTGGTATCTTTATTTAATACGATGTGCTATAGTATTTTGACAGTGAGTGGACATGCCAGCACAACTGCATTTCCTATGAGAACACCAGGTGAAGACAACTACTTTTTCGGGGATATGGGGAACAACGATTTAAATTCACACTTTGCTTGTTAAATGGTCTGCATCCCGAGTTTGTTTCTAGAAGTTTAGATCAATAGCACCACTAGCGATCCAAATTACTGTGTAACAACACTAACGAGTAGACATTTAAGAAAATCACGTATTTTGGAATTTTGTTGTTGATAATCTCCTTACATGACATTTTATATTAAAATTACAAATCATTCCTTAGTAAGAAAGGAATAAATTTAGTTTCTACAACGAGAACTAAGTTGATTATGAAATTTCTCACGTCGAGTTAAATTAATTTTGCAAATGTTTAAAAACGAGGCTTGCCGAGTTTTTAAACATTTGAAAATTTATTTAACAAAATGTGAGAAATTTCATAATTAACGTGTTTAATTTGTAGAAAATGTTTCTCTTATGGCATAATGTAAAACATCGAGGATTATATTCCGAATAGATTTGGCGGGAAAATTCGCGCGAGTTGTTCTCTCAATAGAGACGAAAAATATTTCTATAATACTGGTCAGGCGTTGGTTGAATTTGCTAGAAATTAGAGAAAAACAGTTTCATGTAGTCGTATTTATTCTATAAAACCATTCTCATGAATTTAAGATCCATATAAGCCAAATTAGATATTGGGGGCAAATGGAACGATATCAAAAGTAAAGCAGATCGTTAAGTCCGATCTGTGGCTAATTTCTCATTACAGCGATACAGTTTAAACTTTATTCTAGTAAAAATCAACTAAAACAAGATGACTTTGGTAAGTTTTATTAGGATTAATATATACATGTAATTATAAATTTGTCTTCTTCTGTGAAATTTGCTGAAAACACATATTTCCTTTTGTTTGAACTATAGAGAAAGTAGAGTTTGCCCATATCAGACTATATTTTTTTCTGCAAGGGTTTTTTCTGAAATTGTCAAAAGATTTGAGCACAGAAAAGGTGTTTTTGAAGTTTCTGTACCAGATATCATCTGCCGCAGTCACCAAAGAAAGGGAGTAGACAGGATTTTGAGAAGATAAAATAAATTGTACAATAATACCCCCAGCAAAGCTATTGAAAAAGTGGCCTCTAAATTCGGTTACAGGCCACTCATGGTTCTATTTAAATTGCCTAGACCTCTTGTTTGAGGTCATATTCAGTATAATCACCTGTCTAACAGACCGGTGTGTTACAATTGAACGGCAAATTTGTTGTTTCATTAAACATGTGTATTTCAAAATAAAGACACAATATACGTGAAGCAAATTAAAAAAAACGAATGTACTACTGTTCCCTAAGTATGACTAAAATATTGCTGGATAAAGGCTAAAACACCATGACATTCAAATGAATAAGACCACAAAAATTGACAGAAAGTCAAGACCACAATTCATTAAGCCGAATCCTGAAATGCAAATGAGACAACATTTCTTGGGACTGGAAGATTGAAGTCTCCAACAATTGAATTAAATTCCTATTACTGTATTATTTTATCCAAAAAAATATAAAACCAATTCAGCAAAACAAAAACAACGAAATTTGAATTCAACCTTAATTGTTTTTACAAAATCTGAAAGTTAAGGGATATGACTACCATCTTTCTATCCTAAGAAATGTTGTCTCATTGTCTCATTGGCATTTCGGGATTCTTCTCAAATTTCTGGTTTATGAATTGTGGTCTTGACTTTCTGTCGATTTTTTTTGTCGTCTTATTCATTTGCATGTCATAGTGTTTTAGCCTTTATCCAGCAATATCCCAGTCATACTTCAGGGACAATTACATTCGTTTTTTTTTTTTGCTTTACGTATTTTATTGTGTCTTGATTCACCACTTTGAAAATACACATGTTTAATGAAATGATATTTTGTCGTTTATATGTAACTCAGATGTCTTTTCGACAGGCGATTATACTGAATAAAACCTCAAACAAGAGGTCAAGGCAATACAACAATAGAACAATGGTGCATAAAAAGTGGCATGTGTACCGAATTTAAATTTTGTTTGGATATAAATTGATATTTTCATAGTTTCAATAGTTTGGGGATTTCATTGTAGGTTGACAAAATATTTATTCAAGCAAATGTTTTGATACGCAAGGAAAACGCCGTCGAAAATACAATAAACTGGAAACTATCATGCCATATTTATTTCAAGGTTTCTTTAATTTGCAGTTAATAGTAGATTTTTTTATAATTCAATCGAAGAGAAAATACTCGCGACCGTGTTCTTTTCGTACTTCCATTAATGCGAAAATATCAGAAATAAACCGATGCGAAAATTTCCAAATATTCATTATTTCTCTGTCTAAAAATCATCTAAAAGATGGGTCACTCCTCAAAATTTATAATTATTCATATTTAAATATGTTTTTAAAATGTCCTTAGATTAATTGAAGCAAAAAATGATGGGTTTAAAGTCACTTTCAGCAGTATATCAGCTATCATAACAAAATAACGAGATACATGAGTATGTGAGCTTTTAAAAGGGTGGATTTATAATCTAAAATATGACCTAAAGCACAAAAACATGGCAAAATAAAAGGATAGAAACAATAAAAAGGGGTAGAAACAATCAGCTATCATATGACGGTCAGTTTTAGTAGTGGAGGAAGCTGGAGTGCCCGGAGAGAACAACCGACCTCAGGCAGGTAACTGACATACCTTATCACTTACGATTGTAAGTCGAGTGCACCCTTTTTGTAATGTACAAAGTTGGGCGCGAACTCACACTACAGTGGTCATAGACTACAGTGGTTGTATAGGTAGTAGAACTACCTTAACCACTCGGCCACTCAGGCCCCGCATATAAAAAGAGATACAAGCATCTGAATATTTGGCGGGTTTTCTCTCAAATTTTCATAGATTATGCATTGCAAAAAGTGCCTTTAAACAAGATTTAAGAATATTAAGAATTTCATTTCAATTCCATCAAAAGTCTATTTATGATGTATTGAATTTGATTTTGAACAGAAAAATAGGAGGTCAGTGTGCATAAAATTCAAATGTATTAGAGAAGTTCGAAAATCTGACACAAAGTCAAAAACTTGACAAGTGAGTCACTCATTTTGGTCGGTTACGAAAATAAGCCTAGCATAACTACTTAGAAAAAGGCAACAAGCACATCGACGACACCGTAATTTGGTTGCTTGCACTACAGGATGACTGTAGCAATTGGGGGTGTGGGTAGGCGTAGTCCTATTCACAAATAGCTTAGTGCTGCTATTATTTGAATTTTAAAAATAACACCCGTCTGTACCACATGAAAATTACCTATGTAATTTGTACCTCAGGACACAAAGAAATTTAATGAACCTGAAGACGTTTGTAGAAATAAAACATATGTTAAGAAAATGATTTCATGAAAATTAATATAGATTTTGCATTTTTATGTGTTGATACCAATCAAAACTAAAATCAATGTTGTATGTACACATGTGAAAATATCCAATATGTTATTATAGCCTTAGAACTCTGAACATGTGATGATGTACCTATAAGCGGGCTACTTGGTATATTTTCGGGTACGGATGTGCCAAATCGATCTCCAATACATGCCCCGAATTTAAATGCCCGCGTACATAAAACATACCCCAAGTTTATGCAACAGCACTTAATTTTAGACCCAAATAATTAGAATAATATTGTTTCCAGGCGCGGATCAAAGCAATTTTAAAGGGGGTGGTGGGGGAGGGGGTCAAATAAGAAATGAAAGGAAATTTAGCAAAGTGGTGCGGGGCGCGAAAATTTTTAGGGTATTTTCTTGGTAAAACATCAGGATATTCATTAAAAACTTCATGATTGTCAA
This sequence comes from Modiolus philippinarum, assembly GCA_002080025.1. Lineage (NCBI taxonomy): Eukaryota > Metazoa > Mollusca > Bivalvia > Mytilida > Modiolidae > Modiolus > Modiolus philippinarum. Next base: position 95,318 of record MJUU01006237.1, read on the forward strand.
AAAAGTGGGATTCCAACCACCGGAAAACCCCCTTGTATCCGCCAATGGTTTTAACGTGAAAATGATAAAAATCAAAGAAACGCATGAAGTACGTGAAATATTGTACATTTAAAGAAAATAATTCTCAGGAATTTTGTTGTCCCAGAAACAATTGCTTTTTTTAAATTTTTTTTTTATTGGTACCAAAATTTACATAGTTTGTTATTCTTTATGCAAATTTATATATAATTGGTTTAAAACACACCGAATTTATATATTTCATGCAGAAAAACTATACGCGAATTTTTGTCACATCCCTTTATACCAAAAAAATGGGCCTTTATTGTCTAAAAATTCCAAATTATCTAACCTTTGTATTCGACTTGAGGGACTCGTTATTTATTGACTGATAATTAAATATATAATTAAAATATGTTTTTCAATTGAATACATTAGGTTAGTTTCTGAAGTAAGGTCCATTAGTGGTGATTTCGAAATGTTCTCCAAAGTTACGTTCAGGCATTGTAGCAACCGTTAATGATACAACGCCACCTAATGATATCAATATCATTAAGCGTTGCGGGCGCAACGTTAAATGATATAATTTATATCATTAAGGATCTCCCTTACCGCCTGCTAATGATACAAAACCGCTAATGATACAAATTAGTTCATTTAGCGTTGACGCATCGCCGCTAAATGATACAACAAAAATCTGATGAAAAACCGGAAAAAAGAGCAACCGCAACCGCTAATGATATAAATTTTTTATATCATTAAGCGTTGCATGGCAACCACTAAAGATATAAAGTTTCACATAAAATCATGTGTTCAGAGAGGCATTCAGATACATTTGCAAGGAAGATTCTTTTGATCTGGATTATGAAAATGGAGCCCTTTGGAACTAAAGGGAAAAGGGGTGAAAAAATCCAAAATGGTCAGAATCGGATGAAATTTTATAGGAAGTTTGTCTTCCAAGTATGAAACTTAAATATAGTGTATTAATTTCCGAAGTGGCGATCTGTCACAGAAACAGAAAAAAGTGGAAAATTTTGAAAGTGCTAAGAATTTGATGACATTTTACAGAAAGCTTTAAGCTAATTTCTAGTCTAAAATTTTCAAAATAACAACCGTTTCTTTGGAACAGGAAGAAAGGTTTGAAATTTAAAAGTGCTCCAAATGAGACAAAATTACAGACACGTTGTGTAATTAGAATAGAACTTTTAAGACTGGAATCTTTGTCCGTGCAAAATTCCAAACCAGGCCGCATCTTTTTCAGTCCTTCTATGCCCCTTCTTCAAAATAAACATGTTAACACGAATATAACCTGCAGGCATAGACAGAATATGTTCACTTTTACAGTATAACGCGCAAAATTCTTATATTTTTAAACCCAAGTTTCATCTTTAAAACTCATAATTTTCTGTAGACAGGCTAGATGAACTGAAATTTAATATAAATGTGATGCTTATTTAACATCCTTGAAAAATGAATATGAATTTAGACAATTTACGTTTTTCTTATAGTCTGGGGATGCAATAATTCACCTCTCCCTTGCAAAAAAAGAAAGAAAAGAAAATGGCTTCAGATAAACAGTCGTCATTTTGAATTTAGGTAAAAAAAAATATTTAACAAATGGATATTCGGGAATTTAAATATTTTCACAATTGTTACTTTCTGACTTAGAGTTGTAAAATTTTAACAGATATTTATTAATTTCCAATGCAATAATAGTTTTGGAGTAAACTAAGGCTGTGAGGTTCATGATTCTTTAATGAATCAGTCAGCTTCGAGGGTCAATGAGAACTAAAGCATTATCCATTTTCAAAAATGCCGATGTTGCCAGATACTTGTCCTCCATTCGTGACAAATATGTCGTTGTTTCGGCAGATAAGGCCCCTAATAACATCATTTTTATTTGTAAAAATAATTAAATCGATTGATTAAAGAAATAACCAAGCATTGGCAATACACAGGGCAATCCAAAATACATAGCTACTACCCTGTCGAAGGAAGAGATATTGCTGAAATATAGATCTATTTTGCTTTCCTTTGGGATTTCAACAAAAGATGAAGACACTGATCTCCCCTCCTTGTAATTGGTACCAAAATTAAACGAATGCCCATACAAACATCAGTACATCGCTGGATCTGTTAAATGTTCTACAAAACCTATTTCTAAGCTACTGACTTCCAATTTGACAGCCGTAAAAGAGGGGATTCAAAAATATTGTGATACTAGGTTTTCAAGAAGTGGCGTAAATGAAATGTGGATATTAAAAAAACTCTAAGGATCTGCTTGACATCTTAAAAGCTTAAAACCGAGATCATTATCACACTGTAACAGTATTAAAACTTTTGACTTCTCCACACTTTATACTACCATTCCTCATGAACAACTGAAATCACGGCTGAAAAATTTAATTCATACATGTTTCTCCCGTAAGAACGGCGAACGAAGACACAATTTCATTGTTATAGGCAGAGAACAGGCATACTGAAAAAATATACAGAGGAAGAAGTGATTAATATGTTAGAGTTTCTCATCGACAATATATTTGTCCAGTTTGAAGGACTTGTTTTTCAACAGACTATCGGAATTGCAATGGGCACAAACTGTGACCTCTTTTCTCCACTCATATAAGCTAAATTCATCGAAGGGCTTCTTCAAAATAAAGATAACATCTGACCTATTCCTTTAATTTCAGCTTCCGTAATACAGATGATATTTTATCACTAAAGAACCCTCTCTTTGATGATTTTCTTCATCTAATCTATCCAAAAGAGCTCGAAATTGAGGATACTACAGATACTTCCACATCAGCCTCGATCCTTGACCTTCATCTTGAAATTGACAAAAGAGGTACACTGCAAACTAGGCTATATGAAAAACGCGATGACTTCACGTTTCCAATAGTCAACTTCCCTTTTCTCTGTAGCAACATTCGAAAAGCACCGGCGTATAGAGTTTACATCTCCTAACTCATACGCTACTCAAGGACATATGGTCGATATAGTGCCTACCTTGATAGAGTTCGGTTGCTTACAAATAGGCTACTTAAGCAAGAGTATGTTGCCAATAACTTGAGGTCATCACTACAGAAGTTTAACGGTCGACATCACGATCTTGTGGACCGCTATGTGAAATTTTTTCCCAGAATATAACAGATCTTTCTCCTTGCCACTAAAGTTTGTTATTCCTCTACCGGATTTTACTGTGCTACCGGAGTTGAGTTGACATGTTCAACACGGCGGATGTCTTATAAGAAGCAGGAGATGCTTACTCTACCGGTGCAACTGATCTGACGCATGGTTTTTTATTGGGTCCGTGTTGTTCATTTTTGTAAATGTGTGTGTCTTCATTTTCTTTTCTATGCCGTGCTCATGTTGTGTCTTTGTTTCTTTGTTTTTCCGACTTTGTGATTGTCCTTGGATTGTTCGTTTTGGACTGACGGTTCGGTTCTCACTTACTTAATAATATGTTAGCCAACAAATTGTGTCAAAAATGATTGTTTCAGAATTATTGTGAGTTCACAAATGTTAAAACTAACACCCCCTAAAAAGTAAGACAAAGTTTAAAATATTCAGCCTTTAAATTATAAAAAATGATGTTTACTGCGAAATTTTGAGTGTATTGCATTGCAGCTGATATACAGAAGACCAAATATAAGATTTATTTCTAAGAGGTCCATATTTGACCATTTTGCTCGAAATGGTATGCAAAATGGGAATTTCCCGTTTTTTCATAATTTCTACCTAGTTGACTTTTAGGTGTCAGCACCTCACGAAATTAATATATATCTTGAAAATGTTGAAGAAAGTTTGTTTCAGTATGTCTAAGATATAAGAAAATTTTAAATATTTAGGCTCTAAATGTTAAAAAAGGTTTAATACGTATTTTCACGACAGCTGACACACAGACGAACATATAAGTAGATTTAAACTTTTTAGGAGATCTGTCCCTTTTGCCTCAAAAATGTATGCAAAATGGGAGTTTTCCGTTTTTCAGAATTTCTGCTGTGTTGACTTTGAGGTATAAATACTTCATGATTGAAATTGATATATATCTTGAAAATGTTGATTAGATATCGTTTCAATTTGTTTAAGCTATTAAAAAGTATGATACTAACTAAAGTCTCATAGATTGCAAAAATATTACCCTTGTCCTCAATAATTCAACGCAATCTATAAATATTTCATTAAATCCAGCTTGGAATGCCTTGAGCTTTTTATATAGGTGAAATAATAAAAAAAATTTAAACATCAAAATGTACAAGAGTCTGTCCTATAATCTCAAATACGGCCATGGGCATGGTTTGTGGGTAATTACAGTAGAGTGCAGACATAACCTCTCGCCAAGTTAACTTGAACCAGTCAAAAAAGCTCTTCTAACTTAACTTAGGACCGTTTTCAAGTTAACGTAGACCAGTCATAGAGCAGTCATAAAAGCTACTCCAAGTTTAGAACTGTTCTAGAGCCCTGACTGCTCTGACCTGTTCTGGTTATAGAATCCTGACTGCTTTGACCTGTTCTGGTCGTAGAGCCCTGACTGCTGTGACCTGTTCTGGTCATAGAGCCCTGACCGCTCTAACCATTCATAGAATCCTGACTGCTCTGACCTGTCATAGAGCCCTGACTGCTTTAATGTTACAGCAATGGAAACGTTCAACATTCCCAAATTAGCGCTTATCGTGTGCATCGTGTACACTCGTCGTGTAAAAGCGTGTGCAAGTATCGTGTAACGTTTTCACTTCATTGCGTGTATCGTGTAACGTGCATTTACTACTTTAAGTCAAAATACCACATTTTATAGATATATTTGCTCGTTGCTTCTAGAAAAAATATTTATTTTCATGAAAATTTCGAACAAATCAATTATTTGTTTCCACGACAAGTAGGATTAAAATATTAATTTTTTTTTCTCTGGGACCTTGGACTGATATAAGTCCCAGCTGGGACCAAGGTTAAATTACTTATTTACAAAACGCCCAATTCCCACCACTGAAAAATCAGCTGGTCGTCCCCTTATTTCTGTTTTTTTATAGATAATATAGATATTTACAACTGCAACATTATACAACTTAGAAAAATATTAACATATTAACATAATAGAGTATCACATGTTTTGGGCTATACTATTCATGATGAAAATATATTTCATTTTAAATTACAGAAAGTATTGCGGGCATCGACATAATATCGAATGAAGAAAAATCTGCTTTTTCTTATACATTTCATGTTTAATTACAGCATGTTGACGTATTGCGGGCATCGATATAATATCAAATGAAGAAAATCTGCCTTTTCTTAAATATTTCATGTTAAATTATAAAAAGTTGAAGTATTGCTGGCATCGATATAATATGGAATGAAGAAAATTTGCTTTTTCTTATATATTTCATGTTAAATTACAGAAAGTAGAAGTATTGCGTGTATCGATATAATATCGAATAAAGAAAATCTGCCTTTTCTTATACATTTCATGTTAAATTACAGAAAGTTGAATTATTGCAGGCATCGATATAATATCGAATGAAGAAAATCTGCCTTTTCTTATATATTTCATGTTAAATTACAGAAAGTTGAAGTATTGTGGGCATCGATATAATATCGAATGAAGAAAATCTGCTTTTTCTTATATACTTCAGGTTAAATTAAAGAAAGTTGAAGTACTACCGGCATTGATATAATATGGAATGAAGAAAATCTGCTTTTTCTTATATATTTCATGTGAAATTACAGCAAGTTGAAGTATTGCCGGCATCGATATAATATCGAATGAAGAAAATCTGCCTTTTCTTATATATTTCATGTTAAATTACAGAAAGTTGAAGTATTGTGGGCATCGATATGATATCGAATGAAGAAAATCTGCTTTTTCTTATATACTTCAGGTTAAATTAAAGAAAGTTGAAGTATTGCGGGTATCGATATAATATCGAATGAAGAAAATCTGCTTTTTCTTATATATTTAAGGTTAAATTACAGCAAGTTGTAGTATTGTGGATTGAAAATGAAATTTGCACCTCTTCTAATATTTGATATTTGCGGCTGTTTGCAGGATATTTTATTTATTACAGTACTGATTTTTATTCAGTTTTGTTTATTTATTTTTTACAAAATGACGGAAATTTACAATTGTTGAGTACATAAAAGTGACTGTTTTCTTATAGTTCTGATATGGTTACGGCAAAATTGAAGAAAATTGCACTCAACGTGTGAAAAATTTGTGTTTTCGTTGTGTGAATCGTGTGCGCGTGATAGGGAATGTGGGACGTATCCATCGCTGTATTATATTTTGAGTATTCACAGTTCTTGCATTGTTTTAGAGTTATACGACTAATCAGAGCAGTCAGGATTCTATGACAGGTTAGAGCAGTCAGGATTCTATGACAGGCTAGAGCGGTCAGGTCTCTATTACTGGTCAGAGCAGTCAGGGCTCTATGACAGGTCAGAGCAGTCAGGATTCTATGACAGGTCAGAGCAGTCAGGGCTCTATGACTGGTCGGAGCAGTCAGGATTCTATGACTGCTCCAAGTTAACTTCAAGTTTACTAAAGTAGTTGATATGGGAAGAAATCTGCGGTTTTCAAAAAACGTTTTTTGAAAACCGCAGATTTTTTCCCATATCAACTACTACCTACGGGACTATAGAAAAAAACAAACATGTAAGAATTGTTATTCACTACAGTTGAGACGGGTAAAACGGGCTAGATTTTTGATTAGGTCTTAGTTCACTCACATTTTTTACGTTGCTTCCGGTTTAAGCATCTCATAAGTAAAACAAAAATCTACCGCAGGAAACACCTAAACATGAATAAGAAGTATATTAGGGGACTCGAGACCGACTTAGATGATCCAACCTGTGCGGTAAACAAGAAGTCGGTGCAACAGAAAATAGACACA
>MJUU01006239.1:0-25011 GCA_002080025.1 Modiolus philippinarum
GAATGCACTATAAAAAAGTGGTCTGAAGTGCCGTGTTCTACTACTGACTTGCTTTATTTTATTATTGCATATAAATTGTAACACGAAAGAAAAGAGAGGCTCATCATTGGGTATCGTGGAATCAATCTATTATTAACACATGTAATCAATAATTATGAAAAAGAAAGGAAATGGGGTAAATGTCAAGGAGACAAGATCCCATATCCAGGTTAAAACGACCCAAAACAAAGCATCTAGGGGTCACCGTACGGTCTTCAACACAGTGAGGAACCTCACACCATTTAGCAAGCCCTAAATGGCCCCAAAAGGGTAAAAAAGTGGATAAATCAATGGAAACAAACCACATCCAATAACCCAAATGTCAAGAAACTAAAATTTTATAAGAAGACACGGACAAGTCAATCACCAACATATTCCTGACTTGGGACAGGCGCAAAAAATATTTACTGAAAAATATGGCAATTTTAGAAAATTTTCACAAAATATGGTAATCAAGTAACTAAAAGGGGCTTGATGATTTATCTGTTACGAGTTAAGATATTATTACATGCACTTTAAAATTATGTTTGATAAAAGTCAAATTTAATAAACAAAAATCAAGTTCAAAACAGATATTGTATCATAGAAATCCGTTTTTTTTAAAGAAACTGAAAAATAAAAATATGTACTTGTGTACTATAAAATAAACCAACGGAATAAATAATCATTAAAAATACACTTGGTAACCTAGTCATTAAAAATAAAACCACTCCAACAATTAGGTAATCATGAAACCCACAAGAAGGCTCATTAGCAACCTTCCCAAGTCAGGTGTTCTGGATCCATGTGATGGAACGCACACACTTGACTTGTAAGGACAGCTTTCGAGATAGGAACTACTGTGTAATTGAAGGCAAAAATGGTTGCCCCAAATACCAGTAAGCAGAAATGACTAGATTCCTGACGTATTTATAACTTCTCAAAACAAACTGTTTATTAACTTGAAGTCATCGCACCTGGAGCGCTAAAAAGTTAAAATAAATTTACCCGCTTAGTGCAAAAGTGTTACTTAAGAGTGGTCACTCCTCAGGTTTTTGAAACTGTCTCTGACTTTCGGAATTCTCATACTTTATCCATCATGATGCGTTTGAAAATTTTGCACACTGACCCCAAATTTTCTTTTCAAAATATGTTTGTATACATCTTGAATAAACTTGACAAAATTTGATGAAATTCTTGATACATCTTCATTGTATTTCAACGGTAGATTTCCTTAATGCAAAGTAAATGAATAATGTAGAGGAGTTCAGTTCCCGCCAAAATTCCAGACACTTTAATCTCCAAAACGGGCACACTGACCTATCAATATTTTTTGCTTAAAATAATGTGTGATCGATGTTCTAATAATATACAATTATAGCCTATTGATGAGGTCAATGCAGAAATTTATTGACATGAGAAATGGATATTGACCGAAGACGAAGTCCGAGTGTCAATATTCTTTTTCTCATGTCAATAAATTTCTGCATTGACCGAATTCAATAGGCTACAATTGTTTTATTATTTTCCAAGTTCTCCAAATGTTATTTTTATAACTTTTATAGATAAATGAATTGCCTCAAAAATTTTGAAATAACGACATGAATCTAACAACCATGCATATAATTCTAATTATTGGAACTAGAAATTGACTTGACACACCCTGTCTTATACAACCTAAAAACAGCAGATCAATATTTCAAAATAAAGTTTTTGCCAACAGTATTCCTTATTTTTGTATTGTTTGCTTTTCTTCAGTTGAGAGTTTTGTTAACTGAAATTACGTGGGATCAAATTAATATAGAGTAGAATAACAAATTATATGTAAGAAAACTTTATTTTTAATCATTTAATTTTAATTATCCATCTTTATTACAAGTCAGTTCGGCTTTTACTCCGATTGTTAAACTGGCTGATCTATTTTGAGCACGAAGTCAATACGCAAAGTCAATTCCACGTTTTATTTACAACTCTTAGAAATATACATATGTAAAACTGGCTGATCTATTTTTAGCACGAAGTCAATACGTAAAGTCAATTCCACGTTTTATTGACAACTCTTAGAAATATACATAATCATGTGACAATCTTTAAACAAATCACAGCACTCTAAAAATATTATGAAAATAATAAATAAAAATACTGATTTCAAATCCTTGACATGCTGAACTTGAGGAGTGACCATCCTTAAGAATTGAATGCATTTATTTTGAAGTTTCGTGTTGACTGAAGTACATGTTTAATGAAGCGTGGTAGCGCTCCATGTTGAAAATGTGCGTCCGGTCAACACTTTCATAATCCCTATGAAACTTCAAAATAATGCATTCAATTCTTATAATTATATTTTAACCGAAATATTAAAAAAACACAATTTATTTACAGGAAAGTACATCTTGTACTAATCCGCAACGTGAACATATGGTCAAATGTGTTTCATGGGAATTGCAATTTCACATTGATATGCCACGTGATCGGTGTTCACCTATCACATTGAAGGAATTGAAATGAATATGCATGAAATGTAATTATGTAATGATTCCCTCTCGGTGTATTGCAGTATTGATTTTTTTTCGTATAGTTAAAGAACTTTTGCGGTGACAAACTCAACTCAAAAGTGAAATATTGTGCCAAAGTAAAGTAATATTGAAACAAGGTAGTACATATTATGAGCTAATTGAACAGTGCATTATCTTAGTGTTTGTGAGTAACCAAAGTGGTATATTATCTTCTTCATACATTAAAATTCATAAATCATTTTGATATATTATCAGATAATACCTAAGTAAATAAATAATATTTTATTTTGACAAGCAATCGGTTTAACCCTACCGCTGGCTTTTGCAAGTGCCGGTAGCAAGGCCGACTGTCCCCGAGTTCCTTTCGTTTGTCATGTGTTTTTCTTGTGCAGTCCTTGATAGATTGTGGTATGTAACTGCAATTTCCAGTCATTGTAGATGTTTCCTGTTATCTTTTTTTATTATTAAAAATGAATACTTATCTCTAAATCTTAACTTCCATCAATTTGACATCAAACCGCTGTTGTCGGAAACAAATTTTTACAGGATCCAAATGCTTGTATTTGGGAATCAAATAAACTGTTATTTTTTCACAACATTTAGCTTATCCTCTAAGCGAGCAAACTGTTAACCATCTGGAGTCACTCCAGGAAGGACCTTGCATTGCCAAATTCAGATATATTGCTCACAACTTAGATCTCAAAAAGGGTAGCCATAACAGTATAAGCAGAGGACAGATATTTTGTAAAATATGTGACAGTTTTCTCAAAGGAGTTGCGAAAAACATTTAATTTTGCGCTGTTCTAAATATTCAGTAGGGGTAATAACGACAATACTGAACAGAACTGTCAAAGCCAAAGTTCATGAGTCAAAAAGACAAAGCACGTAGATTGTCGACAGCAATAGTCATGACTTGGTACTGTCATTTTAAAAGAAATGATGGGTTAAACCAGTCTTATGGCGCACCAAACCTCCCCTTCCATTGCTGTAGTATCATGTAGCAACTCAACAGTAATTGCTATTGGTAGGTCGTAGACAGTTGAAAGAAATAATCATCCAGTATTAAGTGAAAAAAGAATATCGAATCAGAGTTCAGACCGAGACTTCAAAATTTTCCATAAAGGACTGATATGTATTGAAGAACTTTTTTAATGATCGTATTGGACGGAGTTTTTTGAAGACTGATTAATAAGGCGGTCACAGAGATAACTATGATTAGAAAGTCTGTAGAATTTCATTTGCGTAACGAATCAATTGTGAAACATACACACTGTTAACAGGAGAAGCTGGAATATTACTGTCCATGTTAGGGAAATTGATAATTTTGAAATTAAAATCGTCCCTTTCGCCTTAAATTTTAGCATTGCGATAACTATTTTCGTCAAATGAAAGAAAAGTATTCCATACCGAGTTGTCCTCAATTTTGCAAATAAACTAAAATAATCTAGCAAAGAAATGAATTCATCAAAATAGTTATCAATATCAGAAGTAAAAAATGTTGTTGTTGACATCAAGATGAAGAACAACAGTAAAAGCGTTTATCCATTGCTTGGTTTAACCAATGTTTTTGTAGAGACTTTGCAAAGAAATGATAGCAGGAAACACCCACAATGGGCGCAAAACACATTCACATCTGCTATGTGCATTTACTCCATATTCTTTTATTGTTGATTTAAAGATGTAGTAAGGTGAAATTTTATGAATCTCCGATTTTAGATTGATACCTTAAATGGAAAGAGCAATTTTAAAGGAATAAAGTAAGCTAAAAATTGATAGGTTATGGGCCTTGTTTTCAAGATATTTCACGTTTTAAAAAGTGGCGGGAAAGGCTCTCCTGGACTTTTACCTTAGTATAGCATGGACACAATTTTGATTTGTTTCACATGGAAGGAAAATCTACAATCTAATAAAATCTTGCTTACCGACTTAAAATGAGCTTCAGAAGACTTTGATGACTAGAAAATTGGGTGTAATGGGGCAAAATATTTTACATAGTAATGCTGGATAAAATCAGAGAAATCCGAATGACTTTTACAAATTGCAAAAACCTCACCTTACTACATCCTTAAGACTGGAGTTTGTCTTTCCTAAAGTGTCAAGCCTATAAAAAGAATCTCCGTCCGAGAGGTGTATGCTCTCTATATATTTTAGTTGTGGTACACGGCATGTAATGAGGAATTAATTTCCGAAATGTCCATACAGCTCATTTAACTTTATTGCAGTTGGATTAACATATGTGTTATGGTCTCATGTTCATTTACTTCATATCCTCTTGTAAAATATTGTTATTGAAAGAACCTCTCATGTGGATACACTATCATACTTTCAAATTTTGGCAGTTTATTTTTTTGTAATTTCCAAAGTATTTCTGACCACCTGTTTATATTGCCCACATCGATCACACGATCTAGTTTTGTGGGTTGGACACGAGATCATGTACTACATCGCCATTCCCTGCCTGGTTCTTTAAGTCGACAACTCGATAATTTACAATTGTAAGCAGTAATTACCGTTTATAACCTTTATAATCTTTGAAAAAAAACTTTTTTTATATTCTGGCTCACAAATTTGGAACAGCTTACCATATGATTTGAAAGTTTGCAAATCAATTAAACAGTTTAAAGAAAAATGTTATACCTACTTTTTAAATGGTAATAAATTGCAAAATACTAGAATAAGTATATCTGAATCTTAATCAAATGCAATTGAATTGTTTTATACACCTTATATGGCAAACTGTTTGTATATATTATATGTAATTTTATGATTTATGCTTGTATTTGAGGACCCCCAGGAAGATAAGTTTCGGCTAATGGGGTTATCCTCTTGAAATAAAGATTATTTATTTATTTTATTATTTATTTATTTATGATTTTATTTTACCAAGTTGTCTTACAGTTGACTCGATGAGTGCCCTGTGGTTGTTTATATGTTGTTTTTGTCTTCTGTTTATCTTTTTGTCGGGCAACGGATGACAGCGATTGTTAGAATACTTGATTTTATTTTTGTTGACGATCCCGCATCCATTGGCTTATATAACATGGATGTAGCGTTTCTAGAATCCGCAATTAATTCCTTTCAAACCGGTGCTATTGGGCGTCTTGAACTTCTATGAGGTAAGAGCGGAGCTCATTGTTGAATGCCTCATGGTGACTTCAAGATGAAAACAAGAATTAAAGCGTTGTTTCATTGCTTGGTTTCACCATGTATTTGTGAACACTTTGTCTCATGTGCATTTACTCCATATTCTCTCATTGTTTATTTGATTTTACTTTCATCATTTATTCAAAACTTACTTGACATAAGACAGTCTAATATATCTTAGTTTTGATTCATTGGTATCATGGAAAGCTCTGTCCTTAGCTGATTTTGGCTTTACATTTAGATCATATTGGTTATTTGTTCTCTATCAGTTTTTAAACATCTTTGAGTTGCTGGTCTTCCAAATGATTAGATTTTATCTGCACTGATGAGACATAAGTTGTCGAAATGCGCATTTGCAGAAAGTAAATTCACAGTAACTTCGGTATTTAGTTATTTGTTACCACTGGGTCGATGCCACTGCTGGTGGACTGTTAGTCCCCGAGGGTATTCACCAGCCCAGTAGTCAGTACTTCGGTGCTGACCCGAAAACCGATTATATTTGGAACCTTACAATATCTAAATTTTTGTAAATTTTGTTGAAAACTAAGGAGTATCTCCCTCATGCAAAGCTCTGTCCTTAGCTGATTTTGGCTTTTCATTTAGATCATATTGGTTATTTGTTCTCTATCAGTTTTTAAACATCTTTGAGTTTCTGGTCTTCCAAATGTTTAGATTTTATCTGCACTGATGAGACATAAGTTGTCGAAATGCGCATTTGCAGAAAGTAAATTCACAGTAACTTCGGTATTTAGTTATTTGATAACAATAGCTCTACCTTGTAGTTTTACATTTCATATACAAGCTACTTTGATTTTTCATGAATTGAAACTGTACTATGCATTTATAGGTCTAAACCAATCATTGTAATATAGATTGCAAAAAATGAAAGTTTGCTTTTGATAAGAAAAATATTGGCGACAATATTTGAAGTACGGACTACCCAATGATACCAGCAGTTTTTGTAGGGGGCTTTCGTTTTGTTGTTTTTTTTATTCATTTTTGTTTATTTGTTTTTTGTCTTTGCAGTGGTAAGCACTGAAAAGATGTGGAGAAAATGCACATGATACAAAGATGGGCACAATAAACAGGCGGTCAGAATAAAAAAAAATACAAAAATAATAAAATGCCAAACTTTTATAGTATGATAGTGCATCCATACGAGAAATCTCTCAAGAACGAGTACTAGTACACCATAACTAGTGTATATAGAGCATAATAGTCCGTGGACTGGAAACACTTTCCGTGCACCCCCACTTCCGAACCAGACCGATTTTGTTTAGTCCCTCTATGTCCCCTCTTCAAAACAAAACATGTTAACACGAACATAACCTGAACGCATAGACAGTATAGGGCCACTTTTATAGTACACCAAAAATTCTTGTATTTTCGTTTTAACCTAAGTTTCATATTTTAAGCTCCATAATTTTCAAACAATAAGTAATATGTACTCAAATTTGGTACCAAATTAAAGCTAATTTAATATCCTTTACAATGAACACAAGTTTGGGCACTTTACACCCTTTTTATGATCTGGGGATACAAAAAATGTACCCCTCCCCCTGCAAAAAATGCGAAAATGACGATTTTATGCTGTCGATTCCTTTCAGATAAACAACCTTCATTTGATCTAGTTTTTATGCCTAACTTATCAGGTGTGATACAATGTTGGAAAATAAAACAATTAAAGTCCATAAAATTTTGATTTTCGGTATAAAATTTTTGAAAAATGGAAATTTTCGGAATTTTAGATTTTTTCATAATTTCGACTTTCTGACTTTAGGATTAAAAAATCTGAACATATATTGAATAATGGCCGATTTTATAATAGTTCATGATATATTAGCAAGAAATTTTGCGCACACATTTTAGTTTCAGACATATTGTAGGTTCAGAAATATCTAAATTAGCACCCCTCCCCCTAAAAATTAAGGGAAAATTGAAATATTCAGGCTCTAAATGATAAAAAGATAATGTTTAATGGGAATCCTAGTGTTTATTTCACTAAAGCTGACACGCAGAAGACAATTTTATTAGATTTTAATTTTTAAGAGATCTCTTTTCGACTGTTCTGTCCGAAATTGTATGCAAAATGGGAATTTTCTGGTTTTCAGAATTTCTGCCTATTTGACTTTGAGATGCAAATACTTCATGAAATTGATATGTATATTGAAAATGTTGAATAAATATAGTTTCATTATATCTTAGCAATTACAAAGTATGCTTTTAAACATTTTAGACTAACTACAGGCTCATAAATTACAAACATATTACTCCTAACCACACATATTGAATACAATTTATTTCATTTTATTCAGCTGTATAAAGGTCCAATGACATATCTTTTTCAAACATCAAACACACAGAGACTGACATATATCACAAATTAGAACATGCGCATGGTTTATGGACAGTTATTCAACAATTAAAATTGGATTTCGTAAAATTCTGAAATGCTGGAAACTCCCATTTTTCACGAAAATTGCCCAAAATATTCAATTGAACCATATTTTGGCGTTAAAATTGCATATTACGATTTATCAAATGCATCTTTTGCAAAGAAAGTAAAATATTAGTATGCTATGTTCATATATATTTAAAGACAGACATATTTTGGGGACTTTTAAGTTGTCTCAGTGGTATTATTCCGCCATTCTTGTCCAATAATTGTTCATTTAGGTTTTCATTCATTAAGAAATTGAGCAAAATAGTTATTTAAAATGAAAAGAAAGTTCAAATGTATTTAAAATTTATATTTCTAATCATTTTTATAACATTTTCATTACAAAAACGTGAGTTAAAACACATGAGCTGTAAATCTGTTGCTGGATTTACATAACACAGAAATTATTCAAGGGAGATAATTTGATAAAATATTTTAACAAAGATATCACTAGAGAAATTAACATTTTGCAATTTTTCTCTCTTATTTCAACGGTGACCCCTAATTTTTATTTTTTATATGTAAACTACATAATGATAATTAAACACATGCAAAGTATGAAAAAATTCTATAATAGATTTTTAAAACTATCCTCTCATATGATCATTTTCCCTATCATTTCTATGTAAAATTCTGAAATTTTCAATTCCAGATTTTGCGCTTAAATGCACGGTGACCCCCAAATTTTATTTTACACTTTGAACAATAATACAATTATGTTTCTACACAGAAAATTTTACAAAATTCTATAATAGAAAATTAATACCCTGCAGACACCTTAAGTTTAATTTTGTTGGGGCAGGGGTAAGATTTTCCGTATTTAGAGTCACATTGAACACTCTTTGTTTTTCTAAGCAGTGTTTTAAAATAACCTATGTATCGGTAAAAACAATAAATTGGCATATCTGCAGATAAATCCTTCAGATTTGCCACATATAACGATTTAAAAGTGAATTTTGGACAAATCTGAAATGCTAAAGATTCCCATTTTTCATCAATTTTGGACAAAATATTGAGTTTAAGCATATAAGTTGGGTTTAAAATACCAAATCACGATAGAATTCATGCAACCTTGCTATATACAACGCATATTGTGCGTGTGGGGGTTATTTTTATCCCAACATAGATAAAAAATCGATAATTTTTGGGAAAATTTGTTGGAGTAGGGGTAAGATTTTTGGTATTTAGAGTCACATTAAATACTCCTTGCTTTTCTAAACAATATTTTAAGACAACTAGTGTATCTCTTAGAACAATTAATTGGTATATCTGCAGATATGTTCTATAGAATCTGATTTGATATGTATTGCGATTTAACAGTGAACTATGTACACATCTCAAACATTGAAAATTCACATTTTTCATCAATTTTTGGAGAAATATTGAGTTTTTGGGGCCAATGGCTGTTAAAATACCAAATTATGATGTAAATTATGCAACATTGTTATATACAACACACGTTTTCCGTGTTCGGGTTATTTTTATGCGAACATAGGCCAAAAAGTGACAATATCAAGGAAAATTTGTTGGGTTAGGGCTAAGATTTTCGGTATGCAGAGTCTCATTTAACACTCCTTGTTTTTTTAAATATTTTAGAAAAGGATATGGAGTAAATGAACATCAGACCATAACACACATGTTAACTCCAACTGCAATGATTTAAATGAGCTGTATGGCCATTTCGGAACAGCGTCACTAGAACCCAAACAAAGGAAATCCATAATTTCAAAAATGTTTAAAATGCATAAAACCAAACGAAATCCGAATAATCAGTAATATCAAATATAGCTAAGTACAAAACTACGATGGAGGGAGTTAATCCTTAGGTTTTAGAATTTACATAAATTTAGATAATAGTTATTGAACAAAGTATACACATGAGATATTATCTCATGCACAAGTACACCATATCTAAGAAAAATAAAGAGCATACATCTCTACCACGGGGAATTGTTTTACCAACTCCACACTGCAATAAAAGACAAACTCCTGTATTAAATATTTTACAAAAGGATATGGAGTAAATGAACATGAGACCATAACTAAACAATGGCCCGCTATCGCTTAGAACAATTAATTGCCATATCTGCAGATAAATTCTACAAATTTGACATATATTGCGATTTAATAGTGAACTATGTACAAATCTCAAATGTTGGAAATTCCCATTTTTCATGAATTTTTGGAGAAATATTGAGTTTTTGGGGACCAATGGCTGTTAAAATACCAAATCATAATGTAATTCATGCAACATTGTCATATACAACAGACATTTTACGTGTTCTGGTTATTTTCATGCGAACATGGACAAAAAATTTACAATTTTAGGAAAAATTGTTGGGTAGGGGTAAAATTTTCGGTATTCAGAGTCGCATTAAACATCCATTGTTTTTCTAATCAATGTTTTAAGACAACTAATGTATCGCATGGTACAATTGATTGGCATATCTGCAGATATATCCTCCAGATTCTGTATAAATAACGATTTAACAGTGAACTTTGGACAATTCTAAAATGTTAAAAATTCCCATTTTTCATCAATTTCGGGCCAAATATTGAGTTTAAGTCAACAAATGGCTGTTAAAATACCAAATCATAATGTTATTCATGCAACTTTGTCATATAGAAGACACATTTTGTGTGTTCTGGTTATTTTTGTGCGAACATAGACAAAAAATTGACATTTTTAGAGTAAATTTGTTGGGGTAGGGGTAAGTTTTATTGATGTTTGATGTTTATATTACCTAAAAGCAGCCATTATTTGT
Source organism: Modiolus philippinarum (assembly GCA_002080025.1). Lineage (NCBI taxonomy): Eukaryota > Metazoa > Mollusca > Bivalvia > Mytilida > Modiolidae > Modiolus > Modiolus philippinarum. The sequence goes on from MJUU01006239.1 coordinate 10,884, forward strand.
AATGGTTGTGAAGCAAATATCATAAGCTTTCATTTGATACCTATTTTAAATGATATTGTTGGCTAAAAAATAATATTATGCAAAACTTATTCAAAAACGAATTTATTCAAAGGTCCATGTATTTGGTCTATTTGAAAATAACATTTTTGTCATTTAAAATATGTTAACATCGTCTCAACCTGTTTTATATTGAAGAAAATAGATCGAAAAGCTAAAAACAATTTTCAGAATCGGGAAGTGAGATGCACTTCGGGTTCTCTAGACCATCAAACTTACGCAATTTCAATGAAAATATCAGTTTTTTCGTCAATATTTCATTGGGGTAGGGGTACGTTTAATTGCGCTATGGAACGTATTGGGCAAAGAAATTGTAATAACTTGGGTTCTTTGTAAAGCTCATATGATAAACAATCATTTGATACCTCGTTTTTATAAATGGAAGGCAGTTGGTCAACATTTTGAAGCAACTGAAAGAAAAACTTGCACGAAGAACGAAATTTTCCAAAATTACGGTAGGTGGGTCTAAAAATGGGCCGAATTCCACAAGTGCGTGGAGGTTATGCTCGTGTTAACATGTTTTACATTGAAGAGTGAACGTATACGGACTTAAAAAAAAAATGGGTGGGGTTCGGAAGGGGGGTGTGCACGGGGGGGGGGGAGGGTTATTCCAACCCATGGACTATAACCTCTCGCACGGGGAATCTTCTCCACACTACAGGAGAGACAACCTCCAGTCTAAAATAAGCAATGAAGGGATATGGAGTAAATGCACATGATACAAAGTCTACAAATACGTGACAAAACAAAGCAATGGAACAACGCTTTTACTGTTGTTGTTCATTTTGAAGTCTCCATGAGGCCTTCAATGGCGTATTAATTTGTGTTGTATGTGAATTTCCATGTTTTTTTATTTTTATTTTCGAATATCCCTTATTTCCCATTTCGCTTTGGTGTTCGTTTGCTGATATACTTTATAGAATATAACTTGATCCCCGAACCAAGAATAAATCAAAAATCATCTTCAAGCACATGCTCTATAAATAGTCTAAACTAAGCCCCGATTTAACATAAAAAAGCCGCAAACAAATGCAGTAACCTGAACCAGAAATAAGCTTTAACTAAATAATTTATATAAAGTCTTATATACGTTTTGAATTAACCATATAAAAAAGAAAGAAAAAAAATCCAATGGTCTTCATGCAATTATAGAGCAAAGACCAGCTGAAACAAACACAACAAAACATACCAAAAACTACAAACAAATACACCATATATTGTGCAACCTTAACCAAAACAAACTTAAGCTAAATGTGTGTAATAAGAAAATTACCGAACAGCAACGTCAAGAGCCAACGTCCAAGAGGCTAAATGACAAAGCAGGAGGAAATTTAACAGGAAAATTTTAGACTGTAATGGTCCTGATTTGGTATAGACATTTCAAAAGAAATGGGGGGACCGGTTTTGTGGCGCGCTAAACCTCTCCTTCCATTGTGTTAGTGTGCAGTACCAACTCCACAGTTATTGAAAGGTTGTAGACAGTTAAAAGAAATGATCACCCCAGTATTAAGTAAAAAAAAAAGAATTTTGAATCAAAGTTCGGACCGAAACTTCAAATCTTTCCACAAAGGACTGATCGTTTGAAACGGATTTTTTTGAAGCCTTGATTACTAAGGCGATCAAGAAAATACCTAAGTATGTCTGACTAGAAGGTCTGTATAGTTTGTGTTAGCTCTAGCGTAACGATTCAATTTGTAAAACATACACTCCTTAAGCAGAATAAGTCGGAATATTGCTATCCATGTTAGGGAAATCTATAATTTTGAAATTAAAATCGTCCCTTTTGTCGTAAATTTTAGTATTGAGATGACAAATTTTAGTCAAATTCGAGATGTAAGTCGCAAAAGATGCGTTATTGATAGAAAGAACATTATCAATATAACTATAAGTGAGATTGAAGGATTGAAGGATCTTGCATCTCTTTTGGGAGTCCCTGAAGAAATTCAGCATCTTTGGGATATATAAACAAGTGCGATAAGAGGAGCACAGTTCCTGCCCATTAATAGACAAAATTGCTGTTAATAAATAGCACCTCCAAAATGTGACAAATATATTATCAATAAGAAAATCAAGCATACTACACACCTGTTTTTCATCGTAGTTAAAAAAAAATGTGAATTTATGGCCTGATACAACATGTTTTTTTTTAATTGGCAAAGTCTGTTTGAATAATTCCTTTGATTCGTAATTTTAGTTTATCACGGGGAGCGTGGTATAGAGTATGGAAAACTCAAAAGTTGTGAAAGAATGTATTTGAGAAAATTATTTTTATAAAGTCTTACAAGTTTTGACTTAACCAAAAACAGTTAAAATCCATTGGTCTTTATGCAGTGTATAGAGCTAAGACCAGCCTAGAACCAAAATCATATCTTTACAGAAATTAACCTGTAACCAAACATGAAAACCGCTGCAACCAAATACACCAAATATATTCTAACCTAAACCCTGATTTAAACAATGTTCACACAAAATATCCGGTATTACACATCATGTTAAACAAAAAATGTAAGAATATGGTGTAAATGGACACGAGACAAAGTTTCTGAAATTCATGGTAAAACAAAGCAATACACAACACTTTTATTGTTGTCCTTTATCTTGAAGTCACCATGAGGCCTTTAACAATGAGCTTTAGGGCTTGCTATATGGTGTTAGGTTCCTCACTGTGTTGAAGACCTTACGGTGACCCCTAGATACTTTGTTTTGGTCGTTTTAACCTTGAGATGGGATGTTGTCTCCTTGACATTTACCCCAGTTCCTTTCTTTTTCATATTTAATCATACCTCATATAAGTTAATAGTAAGCTGGATGTCAAGCAACACCACATCCGTATATAACTTATAGATTGAAACAACGATAGCAAAAATTCGAAGGAACAAAAGATATAAATTCCAAACACAAGAGAGATATGGCTAATACAATAAAACGAAATATAAATTACCAATCAATATAAAAAGAAATAACTTTCAAAACTAATCTTAGTTGATTGCTTGTTTGTTTTTACAGCCTGAATTATATCCCCTGAGGCTTTATTCGTATGAAGCAAAGTTTTTACAAGGGCTAATTCAACAGAAACAAAAACAACTGACCCAGACTTTTTATTTCAGCTTCAGAAATATAGACGATGTACTTTCTCTTAATAAACCAAAATTTAAAGAAATGGGTCTGTAAGTCTCGTCATCTGACACCGAGAAATCACGATAAAATTGTAATTTGAAAACCTTTCCCGCCAAAATATGACGTTGCAACATTATGACGTCCTAATTTCGTGCTTGAAACGTCATTTTGTTGTTAAAAATGTAATTTCCGCGTACAAATTATGTGCCCGGAAGTTCCAAAATTAAACGAGACTTACAGACCCTATATTTACATCGGATGTAATCCAGTGAACTTGCAATTAAAGAGAACCGATACACCCAAGTCTGCTTCATACCTTGACCTTTTGTTATACATTGACGAACATGGACGTCTGAAATGTAGGCAATATGACAAACGTGATGATTTTGACTTCCCAATTGTTAAATTGCCCTTTCTCAGCAGCAATATCCCTACCTCTCCGGCATAGAGTGTATATTTTACAATTAATTCGTTACTTTAGAGCTTGAAGTTCATACAGTGACTTTGTGGAAAGAGCAAAAGCACTGTCACAAAAACTGCTGAGTCAGGGCTATGGTCATCCGTTGTTACTTTCGTCCTTTCAGAAATTCTATGGCCGTCACCACGACACCATAGATAGATACGAAATATCGGTGTCACAAATGACATTTTCAGTTAGATTCACGTCTTCCCGGATTTGACATTACACTTTACCCTGGATTGTCCCACTGACAATGTGACGAGTGCTGTATACAGAGCAGGACATGCTTACCCTTCCGGAGCACCTGATGAGAGTTCACACTGTTAGTGCTTTTGTTTTAATGTTGTATTTGTAGTGTTTGCGTTATGTGGTTGTGTATCCTCGTTGGTCTTCTGTCTTCTGGTGTTTTTGCTTTTGCCTTGTCTCTGGACTTTGATTTTTGTAATCTTGTTCTTTGTTCCTTCGGTATTTTACTGCCGTTGTTTTGTATTTTAATCAAATAAAACAACTCAGGGGTGAATATTGTTGAAATTTAGTACCTTCCTTCAAATTCAACGCTCAAGATAAAATTCAGACCCCTTATACGTATTCGAATGATTATAGTCTCTTTCTAAAGTACAAAAAAGTACAAGACTTTAATTTTAATTTAATACAGGAGTTTGTCTTTTATTGCAGTGTGGAGTTGGTAAACAATTCCCCGTGGTAGAGATGTATGCTCTTTATTTTTCTCAGATATGGTGTACTTGTTCATGATATAGTATTTTATGTGCTCACTTTGTATATTTTAATTACCTAAATTTATGTAAATTCTAAAAACGAAGGATTAACTTCCTCCATCGTAGTTTTGTCCTTAGCTATATTTGATATCACTGATTATTCGGATTTCGTTTGGTCTAATACATTTTAACATTTTTTTTTGAAATTATGGATTTCCTTTGTTTGGGTTCAAGTGCTGCTGATGAGGAATAAATTTCCGAAATGGCCATACAGCTCATTAAAATTATTGCAGTTGGAGTTGACATATGTGTTATGGTCTCATGTTCGTTTACCCCATATCCTTTCGTAAAATATTTGTCATGAAATATTTGTTATGGTCTCATGTTCGTTTAAATATTTATTATGGTCTCATGTTCGTTTACCCCATTTGTTATGGTCTCATCTTCGTTTACCCCATATCCTTTCGTAAAATATTTGTCATGAAATCAACTACATTTATCTAAATGCCCCAACAGCTGAATTTATTTTTATCATATGTACTTTTACAACGAAATGTCATATAAAAGTGCAGTGCATTATTATGACCGTAATAACTTAATTCTCATTTATAGAGATACATTTAAGATACAATTCTTTGTGTTCAGCAGTTGTTGTTAATTCTCAACAGGTAGACACCGAACACAGCTTGCCCAGAGGATATTGTAGGGGTCAGTTGAATTTTGATAAAATTGGTTACTCTGTGTGTCTCATCGAATTGAAAATATACAGCATTTCATAAATTGGGGTAATAACAAGATTACCGAACAGAGTGGTCAAAAGCCGAAGTCAATGAGACAAAAGGACAGATCAGGTGGATACCACCAGCAAAATTGTTGACAGCAATGTTCCTGACTTAGTACAGGCATTTCAAAAGAAATGGTGGGTTAAGCCGGTTTTATGGCTAGCCAAACCCCGTTTCCATTGTGGTAGTGTCCGGTAGCAACTCAACAGCAATTGCCGACAGATAAAAGAAACGATCATCCCAGTATTAGGTAAAGAAAGAATCTTGAATCAGAGTTCGGACTCTGATAAGAACTTAATTCTTTACAAGTTGTAAGACAAAATGATGAATTGTAGCATCTAGTAAGAAAGGGTGTTTCAATAGACCCTAAAGACTTTCATATGAGAAGATTTCTGACGAGTCATGCATGGTTCTTTGTAAAATATTGAGGCCGTCATCGGTTTCTTCCTTTCATAGGAAAATAATCATCACATTACAGATCGCCATTGACATCAAAGGATAAGGGCATACTTTGACAACGTCTTCCGTCAAGAAAATAGTCTTTTTTGGTATTCGTTTGCCTATGTATTTTAGAATGAATGGTTTGGAGCGGCAAAGAGAGAAAGGGGAAATCTAATAATAATAATGATAATAAAGATATAGCATTCCAAACTAAACACGAATCAAGACAATTTTATAATGCCAGTACAGTCTAACAGTCAAGCAGAAATACACATGAACGCCACAATACTAATATTAAAGACCAAACCAATTATTCATTTCTGCTGTTGATTTTTCGTGAAACTTAGCATAACCATTCTTTAAGGTATTTGGGACAATTTTCAAGAATAAAAAATGTAGGTCACCGACTTAGTTTTGATACTATGGCGCCGTGAAAAGTAGCTAAATTCGGAAGATGGAGAAATGAGAAGGTTAACTTCAATCCCTTGCCATTTCGGTACTAATAGTTTAAATTGCAAACGGATTTCTGTATTTTACTCCGGGAAGTCTACAGATTTCAATTCTGTAAAAGAACAAACGCTTGAAAGAAAAAAAATGATGGTTATTTTAACGCTTAATTACTTTCCCGCGCAAAATATTAGACATTTTTGTTATCTTTTCTATTAAATTGTGAAAATTCCGTTGTTGATTTTTTCCTCATATTTTCAGAGCATGTAAAATTGTTTGTATTAATTAGAATAAGGCAATAAAAACAATAGGTCACCGAACTCATAAGAAAGATATAATGGAATATAACGACAAAAATTGGCTTTTTCGGCCACACGTCGCTTGATTTGTTTCTTTTAATGAAGATGACGTCACAGTAATATACGTCGAAAGTATATATAAAGAACACCGAAGCAATGATTTTTTTTGTACAGCACTGTATTTTATGGACACTTCTTATTAATAAGCGTGATTTGGGGATAAAGAAAAGAAAAAGCAGGTGTAACATATTTTTTTTTTACATTTTTTTTTGTTTCAAATATTTTCCTGTGTTGTCCTGGATATTCTTATTGTAATCTTCATGGGAGTACTCAAGATGTAAGAGCGGTTGAATCAGCTGTTTTATAAATGCTGTTGCATAATTTTTACGTGATATTTCATATCTGCATACCGGAAATTTTGCATTTGCGCCGATTTGCATAATTTCATTAACGCCGATTTTTTCTTTCATTAGCGCCGATTTTTTCTTTTATTTGCGCCGATTATTTCTTCATTGGTGCCGATTTTTACTTGTTAATATCGTGTCAAATACAGGTATTTTTGTCATTTGTTCACACTAAAAAAATCGGCGCAAACTAGTATGCGCCCCTGCATATTGCACAATCGAAGTGAAGGCTATTGCGGTTAACATTTTTTATGTTTTTTTGTGGTTTTTTGTTTGTTTGTTTGTTTTGTTTTGTTTTTTTATCATTTTTTTTTTATTTTTATTTTATTTTATTTTTTTTTGGTTTTGTACGGGTTTTCAGCAGTATTTCAGCTATATCGTGACGGTCAATTTTAGTAGTGGAGGAAGCCGGAGTACGCGCAGACCTTGGGCCATAAATTTACATTTCTAAGTGATTTGCACCTTGCCGAACTATATGAAAAGTGTTTAACGTGCTATGGGCCATTCCTTGAGACCATGGTGTAAGAGCCGAAAATTCGGTCTATGAAATATTTAACTTCGACCGGGAATCGATGCACAGACCCTTTGTTGCGCGATTCAACACTGATTAATGAGATAAAGATATCGCAATTTTACAAATTATATCAATTATAGGACTCTATGGCGAATAATTTGTATATTTGATGGATAGTCGGCGGCTCGTGCAATAAAACAAGAATCTTGCCAATTCTTTTCATATGCCCGCAAAAGTAAACGATGTTTAATATTTGTGATAGATGTTAATTATTTGTTTGTCGTTTAATGACAATAAAAAATGTTCCATCTTATTTACATATAAATTATATTTGGTTACTTTTTTTTAATTTCAAAATTAACTTTTCATAACCAACGTAGTTGGTGAATGTCACTCTGTTGATCTTCCACACGGTGAGACGTCATAGACGTCTTACAGAACCATGAAAATGCGCTGCGTTGTGCGTATAAACAATAGTTGGTTTGGTCTTTAAGCCTTGGCATTGGTCCCTTACAAAAATTAGAGGTATAGAGGTATCATCAAGTAAGATCTGCTCCACGCATGACACCTGTCATGCTGTCAATGAGTCATGGTAAGTGTGAGTCATGGTAAGTGTTTGTCAGTTCGGTAATAGGGTCTGTAAGTCTCGTCATGTGACACCGAGAAATCACGATAAAATCGTAATTTGAAAACATTTCCCGGCAAAATATGACGTTTGAGGATTATGACGTTCAAAGTTTTTGTTTGAAACGTCATATATTTTTGTTAAAAATGCACCTTCCGGGTACAAATTATGTGCCCGGAAGTTTCAAAATTGGACGAGACTTACAGACCCTATAATTCTTTGGATGTTCCCAAACATGTCTTTTCTCATTTTCGTAATAGCAACATTCTAACGAATTGTCAAGGGATAGACAATTCAAACTATAATTTCAAACCTTCTGAAAAAGTATGATAATCTTATAAGTCAATATAGCACAAAAATATTTATTTTATGTCACTCTTGGTTACTATGGGAGTTCATACTATTTAATTGTCTTAGTGCCTTGTGTCTGTCTCGTGGTTTTGTTTTTCTGTATTAACCTTTTTGCCATGCCCCTGGACTTTGACATTTGCAATAACCACATGTTTTGCTGTTTTTGGTATTCTGCTGCTCATGTTTTATTGAGTTCGGGTGTATAAAATAACAAAAATTGAGGCAGACAATATGTTGATATGTTACAAATAATTAAGTTGGAAATTAAACAAACCAGATCGTTAAAAATGGGTATTCAAATTTGGAATTATCCCTACAGTTTAACTTTTACTTTAAGGGTTATAAAATATTTCATTTTTATTTAAAAGGAAATTATCCAATTGTATAAAACAACAGAAAAAAAACTTTATTTTGAATCAATTCAATAGTAAATAGTAATTGTAGATATTTTAAACTAGAGGCCCAGAGAATGAGCCTGTATCGCTCACCTGATAATGCTTCTATGCCATGCATGACGAAAAATAATGTTTTTACCTGAATGGACTCTAATATTAAGCTATATCCTACATTAGCACCCGTGTTTAGTGTCTGATCCTTTTGAAAAGAAGGATCTTCTATACATCATTCCAAAACAGTTTAGTTAAATTTGCTTGAATAGTTTCAGAGAAGATGATGAAAAGGATGATTTTCTGATAGGCTCCAATGTTAACTATGTTCCGCACTGGCGGCCATGTTTTTATCGGATCTGAACAAAATAAGCAGTACTTGTTAAGCAATAAAATATTGAATTGAATTGAATTGTTAAAGGCCTTTAGTACATCATTCCTGTAAAGATTCGTTGAATTTGCTTCCGCGGATTCGGAGGAGAATATGAAAATGTGATTTTTTCCAATAGGGTCCAATGTTAAACCTAAGTTCCATGCTGTCAGCCATGTTTTTATGGCATCAGAACAAAATGAGCATCCTTTGTTAATGACCTCTAGCACATCATTCCTCCAAGGTTTGGATGAATTTGCTTCAGCGGTTTCAGAGAAGAAAATGAAAATGTGATTTTTTCCATAGGGTCCAATGTTAAACCTAAGTTCCGCGCTGGAGGCCATGTTTTTTTATCGGATCAGAAGAAAATGAGCATCTTTGTTTAGGACCTTTAGTACATCATTCCTGTAAAGTTGGTTTAATTTGCTTCAATGATTTTAGAGGAGAAAATGAAAAAATGATTTTTCCCATAGGGTCCAATGTTAAACCTAAGTTCCGTGCTGGCGGCCATGTTTTTTGTTGGATCGGCACGAAATAAGCAATCTATGTAAAGGACTTTCCATACATCAAGTAAAGTTTTGTTGAATCTGCTTCAGTGGATTCAGAGGAGAAAATGAAAAAATATTAACGGACTGACATCGGATGACGGACTGTAGGACGGACGACGGACGCTAAGTGATGGCAAAAGCTCACACTGACCAATTTGGTCAGGTGAGCTAATAAAAAGGGATAACAGAAAACATCTACAATGGCTGCAAATTACAATTACTTACGCTACAATCTGCAAGGTAGTAACAACAATGAAAAACAAATAAGACAAGGGACAAATGTAAACAACCATAGGAACTCGGGACAGTCGGCCTTGGTATCGGCTCTGGCAAAAAAAAGTGGTAGAATTAAACCGTTGTATGGGTACCCAAATTTCGTCTTTTTCTGCTCCGCTTTCCTGTTGTAGAATAAACAAACAAATTAGACCACAGTCTTGAAACGGAGAGAAAATGAGATTTTTATGATTGGTTGCTTGGGTTCATATCATATGTAATTCAATTTACGATGACCTCTCAAATGTAGTTGTGATTTTAGAGAAATAAGATATTGCTAAAACATTTTTGAGATTTATCTCCAAATAAATACCGAAGCAGCAATCAAAAATCATAAATCCAGAATACATTGCATTAAAAAGATCAAATAGAGACAGAAAACATAGATGACAAAGAAAAAACAAACAGAACAAAATACAAACGCAAAAAATATACTAAATAAAACACTAATTGTGTGAATCCCTAAAACAGAAGTGTCATCAGGTGCTCAGGAAGGTTAGGCATGACTTGCTTCACATGTGACAACTCTAACACTGTAACTGTTAAGTCAGATGTAATGTCAAATTCTGTATGTGTCAATTCAATGATAACTCAGAAGTCTGCTGAAAGATGGAGATTAATGATTTTTTGATATTGAATTGAAAGTGAGAGATTAGGTATTGCCGAATCTAATTTGATGGCTGAGGATAATTCTTGACAAAAATTGTTCAACTGCTTGATTTAAGGTAGATGGGTACTCCAATTTTTTTTCCATAGATTTTTTTTTACAGGAAAGTTTCCTTATTATATAAGTATTGAAATAAAAAATAAAAAAGGGGGATCACCGCGCTTGTTTTATGTTAACTGATATCAAAATAATCAAATATTTCTAATGAATATATAGGGAAAAACAGGTATATTGTTGATTTCTTTAAAACTAATCCATAGATTTCTTTCTACTTTACTCATGTGTTAGCCCTTTGAACATACTTTCAAAAAATATAAAGAAAAATGGGGGTCACCGGCTTTGTTTTCCATATAATTTATAAAATGTGAATTTTCATAGTGATATGTATGTAAAATATTTTTATCAGATTATCTCCCTTTTTAAAAAATCCTCTTCCAATTTATTGAATAATCCAGTTACCATATCTGGTTTAATTAGATAGACCCATGTGAAATCAAGTCCATGTAGGTCCTTTGCATTTTGTATTATGTATATAATATTGATTGATTCATTATAAATAAAAATATTTTCATATTTAAAAACTAGATAATACCATAACAGAATAAATAACAAATTCAAAATGGCGGAAGACTACCGATCTACCTTAAACCATGTATATGTAGAGGACTTGTCTACATCCTTTCATTGTTCCATGTTACATAAACAGTTTAATAAATGTGTCATTTAACTGATTTTGTTGATAACTTGCAATTGTTTAACCCCAAGTATTATTTCCCTCGCGTATAGCTTTATTCTTAGCTGATTTTGAATTTTCATTTAGATGGTATTCTTTTGTTTGTTCTCCGTCAGTTTTTACACATATTTTTGTTTATTGTCTTCAAACTGTTTTTATTTGATCTACAATGACCAGAAATAAGGGGATGACCATTTGATTCTGAGGGGGGCCTGGCAAATTCGGTCGAGCCAGATTATTTATTTTCAATATTTTCAATAACATAATAGTATCGTACCAATAAATCTAAAGTCAGATTATTTATTTTCTTGGATGTGCAGGCCAGATTATTTATTTCCAACTTTTTCAGGGACAGAATATTTATTTACAAAATCTGCCATTCCCCCCTTCCCTCAGAATCAAATGGTCGTCCCCTAAGCTATCTACAGAAATCTAAATTTACAAATACTTTAGTAACCACTGGGCTGATACCCCTACTGGGTGAACTGTTAATCTCAAAAGATATTCACTAACATAATAGACAATACCGTGGTCTGTTACCCGAATATATTTGAAATTTCCATCATCTGAAAATAGAATATTTTGTTTAAACAAAACGAGTATCTCCCTAGCGTATAGCTTTGTCCTTAATATTTGATTAGTGTATTTAATTTAAATCCTATCTGCTAATCAATTTCTTAACTACTGGATAGCTTTTAAAAAAGGCCTATATTCTTGGCTTTGAAAGAGCATTTATTCATTTATGGACCATTTTAGTTGAAAAAAGTTGTAATCGGTATGTGCCTACAACTTAACAAAGATTTACATCAGCAATTCTTCGTTTGTTTTTCAGCATATGATACCCATGTTACTTGACACATAACATCCAAATATCGTCCCTGTCATCAGTAGAAGAAGAACGAAGATAGTGGGTCATTTTTTATAATGTAAATGATACTTGAATATAAAACTCAAAAAGGATGTTTACGTTGTACGAGGTATATGTCTGTGTGAATGATCGCGAAATAATAAAGACAATGCACGTTGTACGAAAAATAAAATTGGTAATGCACGTTGTTCGAGGTTAACCCTTTACCATCTTTTTACAGATTCATAAACAAGCATCTTTTATGGAAGCATTCGAGGTGGCTCATAAATTTATGTTTATAACCTAAATACCCAGGGTAGTGTAAATTTGTGTTCTGCAGATGATCGTTTAGAAAACTTATGTCTCTTCACTGCAGATCAAATCAAATAACAAAATACCGAGGTTACCGTGAATTTAGTTTCTGCATATGCGTATTTCGACAACTTATGTCTCTTCAGTGCAGATAAAATCAAAACTTTGGAAATCCATCAACCGAAATATGACAAAACCATTTATTGGAAACTAATTGGAAACTGTCCAGGCCATTTATTGGAAACTAAATTGAAAAACACTTAAAATGTAAAATCTGAAAGGTACAAATAATAAAATTTAATAAAAAGCCTAAATTTTCAATTCATTTCAATTTCAAAGTCTTTTTCACCTCAAAACATTTCTCAACAGTACAAATACTCCGGATAAAAGATGTTGATAAAGTAGTCTTCAGTTTGTCTGTACTTTTACTTATTCCCGCAGGGTTCATATTATGCAAAATCTTGCATGAAATGTATTTTTATCTATTTTCACCTGCAGTTAAATGCTGTCAAGATATGTCTTACGGGTATAAATATCGAATCCATAACAAGGCACAAGTATCGTCTTCTAGACCATACATAGATTAGTAAAAGGTGAGTGTAGAAATATAATTTATAAGTTAAAGTAGTTCGGGAGTCTTCTGTCATTTTATTTTCATGTTTAGGTGCTCTTATTGGTTTTTTTCGAAACATATAATTATTTTATTTTTTTGGCAAATCGTTCCAATAATTTGAATACTAAGGAGTATCTCTCTCATGCAAAGCTCTGTCCTTACCTGAATTTATGGTCTTCCAAATGTTTAGATTTTATCTGCACTGAGGAGACATAAATTGTCGAAAAGGCCATATACAGAAACAGTTACTTTGGTATTTTGTTACAAAATTTATTTGCTTTTAAAACAAACATTTTTTTTCAATTCCATTAATGAAATGAACATTAAACTAAGAAGATAATTATTAACTATTCAAAAAAATATTACTACGAAACTTTTTTTATTTCGTGCAAAAATAAAAATTAGTTCGGTGACCCCAATATTTTCAGCTTTTAGAAAAGTTCATTAAAAATCTACAAATATACAAATTTAGAATGGTGTATCTTCGATTATTTGAAAAAAAATTATAAACATTTCAACAAAAAATTCCACAATTTCATTTTCGGTGAATTGTGAGTTTCCATGACCAGTGACCTCTGTTTTTCATTCCCCTACAACAAAGATTTATCCATGCCAATATATATGGCAAGCGCGAACCACAAAAAATAGAAAAACCCAATTTAAGTTACTTAAACCTGGTTTTTCTCTACTTAAATTCAATTTAAGTTACTTAATTCGAATTAACGCTACTTATGGAGATTAAGTACTAAAATAGAGATATTTGCTGTTAATGTGAGAAAAACGAATTAAGTAGAGAAAATGGCAATTAAACTATCATTAAGTGCGCCCGAACAACATAAATTGAGTTTAATTCACATTAAGTTACTAAAATTGAATTTAAGTAGAGAAAAACTAAGTTTTAGTAACTTAAATTGAGTTTTTCTTATTTTTTGTGGTTCTCGCGCGCATAACTCTACTTCAGTAGAATTTTCCACTAAATTGGAGTTAATATCCCAAGTCCTGTTTGAGACAATCGTTTTGATTGGCGGACTGCTGTGTTGTGTGTCTACCGTGTTGACCGTGTACCGAAAATTCAATTTATATAAAATAAAATACAGTTTTAACAGTCGATGTTGAAAGTGTTTCTAAGTAAAAATTCATTATTTTGTTTTTGTTTATCATTGTTC
>MJUU01006239.1:25125-44264 GCA_002080025.1 Modiolus philippinarum
TAATATTTGAGAAAAAAATAGTCTGCAATTGAATGTCAAACTTTCAATTTTATTTTTATCAAAAAAAAAAAACTTTAATTTAGCATATCCTTTTCGAAAGAGTTCTATATGTTGCAAATTACATGAATTTTTGGGGAAAATTTGAAGAGTAGAATAGGATTTTTAGTCCCGAATTTAATCATTCTCATGCAAAAATAACATTTTTTTTGCTATTTTACTATATCATTTCCTTCCGACCGCGTTCGTCGTTATATCACACACCTGAACAGGTAAATTTGGTCGGCAAAATCGAAATAGGGATAATTAATAAGGGTCATAAAAATGTCACTTTCAAATCACTCGTACGAATATCAAAATACCGAAGTTACTGTTAATTTATTTTCTGCATATGCGCATTTTGACAACTTATGTCTCATCAGTGCAGATAAAACCAAAACATTTGGAAGTCCATTAACCAACACGTGTAAAATCTGATGGAGAACAAATAACCAGAAGGGTCTAACTAGAAAAGCCAAAATTCAGCTAAGGACAGAGCTATGCACGAGGGAGATACTCCTTAGTTTTAAACAAAATTCGGTACGAAATTGGTAATTAAGGTATTTTGCTAGACCCTTTTGAACGAAATTCTGGAATGTTTACTACTTCACAGGGTATTATTTTTTCATAGATATTTATTGTGTATATCTATATAATTAGCGTTACACACATGACGTTATTGACACCTTTTAAAACCACAAACAAGTTTTTCTGCAAGATCTTAAAAAAAGCAATCGACAGAAAAAATATGAAAATCTTAAAGATTATTAGGCATTTCATAGATCCAAATTCGGATGGAAAATATAAAAAAAATACAAAAGATAAAAAGAATCTTTAACATTCCTAAATCAAAAACAAACCTTTCAACCAATCAAAATGGCTGCTTCAAACAGTAACTCTTATGTAGTGGAAAACTCTACTTAAGTAGAGTTAATGTACGCGCGAACCACAAAAAATATAAAAACTCAATTTAAGTTACTAAAACAAAGTTTTTCTCTACTTAAATTCAATTCAGTAAAAAACGCTTATTAAGTAGCATTAATTTGAATTAACTAACTATCATTATGCTCTGTTAATACATTTTCGGTGTTTTAACTATCGTTAACAGCGCGGGAACAACAAAAAATACTTAAACTCATTTTAAGTGGCGTTAATTCGAATTAAGTGGCGTTAATTCGAATTAAGTAACTTAAATTGAATTTAAGTTGAGAAAAACTAAGTTTTAGTAACTTAAATTGAGTTTTTCTATTTTTTGTGGTTCGCGCTTTCCATAAATATATCATCATATATGGTTTTATATTTCACTCAAATGTAGAGTTTTTATCATATAGTTAGACTGAATTACTATTAAACTCACACGCAAAATGTTAAAAAAAATACATAAAAATATTAAAGTGTTGTGCAAAGGCCTCTAATTAACAATATGAACAAAATAAAATTGATATAGTAGGCCACCATTAAAAAGTTAAAAAACTTTTATATTTTTTTTACAAATTTTGTTTTCTATTATCATTGTATATTTTACTTTTGCTACGGATTTTTAACTGGATTTGTTTGTTTCACTATTTTATGTATTTATCACATGCTAAAATGTATATTGTAGTTGTATTGTAAATATTGTTAAGCGCTTAGAGTAATTGTATATTATATAATGCGCTATACAAATGTTATATAATAATAATAATAATATTAAATACTTTTTTTGTTATATCTTTATAATATGCATTTGTATGAATTTTTGAACTTGATCTTCAAAAATTATGGATATTTATTTGCACTCAGTTCGTTTGTCTTTTTTGCATCCAATCTCTTTTGTCTTTCATTTGTGTCTTTTGTGTGCAGTTCCCCTTTGGGTTGCGGCCTCTGGTTGTAATTTTCGGTAATTGTAGGGGTTTCCTGTTTCTTTTCTGCTTTAATTTATTTATTACAAATCATATGGTTATTTCTTCCGAAAGTCAAATCTATCATTTAGATAAAACACAAAAATTATTTTTATTGCGATTAAAGTTATTATGTCGACATTAACCATACGTTTAGGAGACAGCTTCACTCTGAAACAAAAACAAAAAACAAAAAAACAAAAAAAACAAAACAAAAAAAAAAAAAAAAAAAAAACCTTTCTTTTCTCATACGAAATGATTTCTGTGCCGTACTGTTTCTTTGTTTTTTTCTGATGTTGCCATTGTCCTTGGATTGTTCGTTTTGGATTGATGATTCGGTTCTCATTTACTTTAGTAAGTTGTAAATATTTCAAAAATTATATTTTCATGTACATTTGCATTGATCAAATGATATAGGCTTTTGATCTTTTTTTTAATCAGCGCTTAATCACTGTTAATCTCACTAAACTAAAATTCTTTCAAACATTTTTCATACCATTTTGACATACGCAAAATTTGCACCTTTAAGTAAATCTTCAGGCGTGTAATAATAACCAAGAATATAAGAGTATTTTTGCAAAGCGTTTTCATAATTTACTTTCTGAGGTCAATTAAAAGTCATTTTTAAGCACTGTTAAAGGTGCTCCAAGATAAAGTACCAGTTTTTTTGAAGGGTTCGAAATTTATAGAATAATAGATCATTAAAACCTTGAATCGTCTCTAGTTTTAATTTACCAATGAGAAAAACATATTACAAAATAGGTGTTTACATTTTTGCTTCAAATCAAATTGTAAAAGCGTGTTTTTTTCATATGCATTTTATAACAGGATGTGAATTTTAAGTTGCACTAACTTGCTAAACGAACGTACATATGTACATTTGTTTCCGAAATTTTGCATACTTACACCCTTCATATGCATTTGGAAAATAGAAGAAAACTTCATATCTGTGTAAAAATACATGGGATTATTAAAATGCGAAAGAATCTGCTTATATGAAAGAGAAAGGAAATTGGGTAAATGTCAAGGAGACAACATCCCATATCTAGGTTAAAACGACCCAAAACAAAGCATCTAGGGGTCACCGTATAGCTTTAATACATAGGAAACAATGACAAAAGCAATGAGAACAGATTCAGTGCACAGTATCCAAACGTTGATAACAAGGTCTCGTTAGATGTACCCAATGTCACGAAACTGGAAATAACAAACAAAGTTGTTAAGAGCAGTGCTTTGCAAAATGTAGATTATTCTTACTATGAAACGTAAATATTTTGGCAAATTTTATGTGCAAGAGAATATGGCCTACTTAAAGCTTACAAAATTGTACACCGTTTTCACCAAAATTGTTTCCCTTCCTTACTTAGAATACTTTATGAAACTACTATATATCAAGAAAAATGATATTGACAGTAAAACTGAGCATTTATCATGATTTCTCTAATGATATGTCAAGTTTATACCGGTTTTGACCCGTTAGATAAATTTTCTTTATTCAATGTATGTTGAATAAAGCCCCGTGCCACTTCCCGCCAAATCTATTCGGAATACAATTCTCGGCGTTTATCATTTATCATTAGAGAAAAAGATTACACCACTCTATCCCGTTTATTACCATATTTTATCCACTCTCGATAGTTAAATTTAAAAATTTTAAAATGCTCGGCAATCCTCGCAATTAAAATTTTAAAATTTAACTATCTCTAGTGGATAAAATATGGTAATGAACGGGATCTTGTGGTCTAATCTATATATTGACAGTAAAACTGAGCATTTATCATGATATCTTATGAAAAATGACCTTTCCTGTTATCCCTGTTTCATTATAGATATAGTAAATATATGGCAGATCAAATAAAAAATTTTTGATTTTTGAGGACGTTTTCTTTTTAATCATTTAATCCTAAATTTTATATATGGTTTCTTAACATTTTCACAATTCAAAAACATAAATATTGCGATTTACTCGACTGAATTACACTGAAATTATAATAATTATAATAATAATTATAATAATAACAAGAATAAAAATAATTATAATCATCTTCGTCAAAATATTACGGGGTAAAATAACAAAATACCGTAGTAGTTGTAAACTTAGGTTCTTAATATGGCTATTTCGACAACTTATATCTCTTTCGTGCAGACCAAATCAAAATATTGGAAGACTAAACCCCAAAAATTTGTAAATTAAGTTTCCTGTTTAAAAAAACCATTTCATTTTTTTTTATTCAAAAGCAGTTGACTGAAAACAAATCTTTTATTTTTCAGATCCTCTTTTGATGCTGCAGCATGATAATCTTAAAAATAAATTATGCCGCACACTATTTAAACAAGGATGCAGTACAAAGTCAAAACTTTAAAAAAAATGAGTCAAATTTAAATAAGATTTGTTTAATTTTGCAACAACGTAATATTTTCTTTGCCTTGAAAGTTAATAGAATGTAATTAACAAAATTTAGTTCCTGTGCCGGTAACACGTACTGCTATCCCGAGTTCCTATCGTCATTTATGTAAAGTAAATGAGAACCAAACCGTCTGTCTAAAACGAACAATCCAAGGACAATGTCAACATCGAAAAAAACAAAGAAACAAAGACATAACATGGGCACGGCACAGAAAAGAAAAATGAAGACATATACACATACAAAAATGAACAACATTTATGTTTGTCTTTTGTTAGCTCACCTTGCTATTGCCAGGGTGAGCTTTTGTCACCATTTTGCGTCCGTCGTCCGTCCATCCGTCGTCTGTCCGTCCGTCCGGCGTAAAATTTTCATTCAAAGATCTTCTCCTCTGAAACTACTAGGCCAATTGAAACCAAACTTGGCCACAGTAGTCCTTAGATGGTCCCCTGCGAAAAAGATGTTTTTTTTTCAGATCCGCGCTATATCCAATATGGCCGCCTGCCATAGTTTTAACATTCGAACCTATGGGAAAACACTTTCAAAGATCTTCTCCTCTGAAACTACTGGACCAATTGAAACTTAACTTGGCCACAATAGTTCTTTGATGGTCCCCTGCAAAAAACTTGTTTTTCAGACCTGCACTAGATCCAAGATGGCCGCCAGCGCGGATCATAGTTTTAACATTGGACCCTATGGGAAAACACATTCAAAGATCTTCTTCTCTGATAATACTGGGCAATTGGCCGCAAAAGTCTTCAGATAGTCACCCTCAAAAAAGTTGTTTTTCAGATCCGCGCTATATCCAAGATAGCCGCCAGTGGGATCATAGTTTTAACATTGGACTCTATCGGAAAACACATTCAAAGATTTTCTCCTCTGAAACTACTGGGCCAATTGAAACCAAATTTGGACAAAATAGTCCTTAGATGGTCCCCTGCAAAAAAAATTGTTTTTCAGATCCGCGCAAAATCGAAGATGACCGCCAGCAGGGATCATAGTTTTAACATTGGACCCCATGGGAAAATACTTTCAAAGATCTTTTCCTCTGAAACTACCAATTGAAACCAAACTTGGGCACAATAGTCCTAAGACGGTCCCAGGCAAAAAAAAAAAAATTCAGATCCGCGCTATATCCAAGATGGCTGCCAGCGGGATCAAAATTTAAACATTGGACCCTGTCGTAAAATACAATCAAAGATCTTCTCTGAGTCTGCTGGTCCAATCGACACCAAACTTGGCCACAAAAGTCTTTAGATGGTCCCTGCAAAAAAGTTGTTTTTCAGATCGGGGCTATATTCAAGATGGCCGCCGGCGGAGATCATAGTTTTAACGTTCGACTCTAGGTATAAACACATTCAAAGATCTTCTGCTCTGAAACTACTGGGCCATTTGGAACCAAACTTGGCCAAAATAGTCTATAGGTGGCCCTTGCAAAAAAGTTGTTTTTCAGGTCTGTGCTTTATCCAAGATGTCCACCAGCAGGAACATATTTTTTTACATTGGACCCTATTGGAAAACACATTCAAAGATCTCTTTCTCTGGAACTGTTCAGCCAAATGGAACCAAACTTGGCCACAAAAGGTTTTAGGTTCCCCATGCAAAAAAGTTGTTTTTCAGGTCTTTGCTTTATGCAAGATGGCTGCCAGCGGGAAAAGATTTAACACTGGACCCTATGGGTAAACATTAGAAGATTTTCTCCTCTGAAATTACTTGGCCAATAATAAAAACATACTTTGTCACAATGGGCCATAGTTGATCTTGTTTGAAAAATTTGCCTGGATTGTCTGCATATTATTCAAGATGGCCCCAGTAGGGAACATAGTTTAACCTTGAGACCTATCGGAAACCTATCGGAAAGCATTTAAAGATGTTCTCCTCTGAAAATATTTAGTCAATTGGAACCAAAATTAGACTTAATGGTCCTTAGGTGGTCTGCTTCAAGAAAGGTGACAGTACGTCAGTAAAACTGCACCCCCATTCAAAATAGCTGCCAGTCTGGAACATAGTTTAAGTTAAAATAATATAACATCAATGACTATTAACAAATTTGAAAATAATGCCCTTAAAACATTGGGATTATTTTAACTGCATATGTCAGCCTTGGCCCAGGTGAGCGATACAGGCTCTTGGGAGCCTATTGTTTATCATTTGTGTTTTTCTAGTGCAGTTAGCATGTGAATAGTAGGATGTGATTGTAGTTTCCGGCCATTGTAGGTGTTTACTGTTATCTTTCTTTGTAATTAATTTAACATTGGACATAATGACAATTTATCTTGACATTATCCTCTTGACTTACTAAAGCAAATCGGCTCACTTGTCATAGGAATATTCATAGTTGCTTAACAAACATTGACCATTTCGTAATGATCTGACAACAATCATTACCAATCCGACTGGACATGGTTAAAAATGAATTCTATCTAATCATGATTTCACCTTCATGAGAATTATGAAGAAAATTGTTTGATCTCTATTTTGAAATATGTTTTCTAAAAAGATCATCACGATTCCGTTATTAATTTACCATATGCATATATATCTTTCATTGCTTAGTTGAGCAATACATGCATAGCTAATGTGTCCTCAGAATTTCTGCTTAGTTTTAACAAGATTCGTTCAAATATTCATCAGGGTTTCTTCATTATTCCGATTTACCGGGTTATGTTTATATTCTATTTATTCTAGATTTGTAAAAGGAATATACATAGAACAGGAAAAATGAAAAGTACAACAATAATCGCAATTGCTTTTGTCTTTTTAACGATATACCAAGGGGCAAATTGTGTGAAAGAGGCTTCGTGTGAATGTAAAGGTAGGAATATTGATTAATTATTCTGAAAGATAAAGACAGGTCGGCGGTAAAAACAACTTTATCTGTATTGTCTGTATTTACACTTTCTGAACAGCATTAAATCAAGTATTTCCAATTGAAACGACAATACGTGTCCTAAACGTTTTCGCCACATATTTTCAGAATACAATTATCTGTTGTTTAAATATGGTCATAACAAGAACAGATGCTAAGATTTATATTTACAGAATAATGATCAAATGCTTTGAACAAACGATTACTGAAATATAAAAACCCCTCATGCAAATATTATGCTTCTAAATTGCGATTTACTTATTACTATGGGGTGCATTTATTCTGTTCAGGTTATGACCCCTCTGTGATCATAAATATACATCGACAAACGAATACCGAAGCAAGAAAAGGAAAGGGGAAATTCTAACATCACGGCAACTCACAGCAACACTTGAAGGCGGTCAAATGATTATTACTCTAGACATACTACGCTAGATGTTCTTCTCATATTCTCCAATTTGCATAAATGGTTGAATATTAATTTTTCTAAGCTTTAAAAAAGAGATTTATGAATAAATAATTGCCGTTTGCATTTTTCAGATGTGATCATAAAATTGTCCAATCTAACAATGAAAATATCATTGTTGAAATAAACATGATCAAGATATTCCGCTTTGTCATTTTTTAAATCATTTTATCGACTTTCCAATAGTAAACTTCCCGTTTTTGAGCAGTAATATTCCCACTTCTCCGGCATATGGCGTGTACATTTCACAACTCACTCGCTATTGCCGTGCCTGTCATTTGTACAGCGATTTTGTCAACAGAGCGAAATTACTGTCTCAAAAACTTATACATCAAGGGTATATTCAGTCACTGTTGCAATTGTTACCACAGAAGTTTTACGGTCGTACACGATTTGACAGGCCATTACAATGTTTCTGTTTCACAAATGAGAACAGATATTTTTGGGTAGATCCAGAGTTTGTTACCGGACTGACTAACACCGACTGTGACAAAACCGGACTTTTCACTGGCAGTGTGACGGGTGCCACCCTTCCGGAGCACCTGATGATACCTCAGTTTTTATAGAGGTTCACACTGCTAGTGCTTCAGTTTTGTGGCGTTTCTTGTTCATTTTTGTTTATTTGTTTTGTCTTTGTCATACTGTCTCAATTCTTGTTGCTGTGAGTTGCCGTGATGTTGGATTTATGATTTTAGAATTTCCCCTTTCCTTTTCTTGCTTCGGTATTCGTTTGCCGATGTATCTACACTTGTCTACCAGTAAATACATACCAACAAGGTATATTTCTTCACTTGTCTAGTGAATACTTATCAACAAAGACTACATCTACACTTGTGTACCATTGAATACATACCAACAAGGTATATTTCTTCACTTGTTTAGTGATTACTTATCAAATAAGACTACATTTAAACATGTCTTCCATTGAATACATACCAACAAAGACTACATCTACACTTGTCTACCAGTAAATACATACCAACAAGGTATATTTCTTCACTTGTCTAGTGAATACTTATCAACAAAGACTACATCTTCACTTGTGTACCATTGAATACATACCAACAAGGTATATTTCTTCACTTGTTTAGTGATTACTTATCAACAAAGACTACATCTACACACGTCTTCCATTAAATACATACCAACAAAGACTACATCTACACATGTCTACCAGTAAATACATACCAACAAGGAATATTTCTTCACTTGTCTAGTGAATACTTATCAACAAAGACTACATCTACACTTGTGTACCATTGAAAACATACCAACAAGGTATATTTCTTCACTTGTTTAGTGATTACTTATCAACAAAGACTACATCTACACATGTCTTCCATTGAATACATACCAACAAAGACTACATCTACACATGCCTACCAGTAAATACATACCAACAAGGAATATTTCTTCACTTGTCTAGTGAATACTTATCAACAAAGACTACATCTACACTTGTGTACCATTTAATACATACCAACAAAGACTACATCTACATTTGTCTACCATTGAATACATACCAACAAAGACTACATCTACACTTGTGTACCAGTGAATACATACCAAAAAGCAATATTTCTTCACTTGTCTAGTAAATACTTATCAACAAAGACTACATCTACACTTGTCTACCGTTGAATGCATGCCAACAAGGAATATTTCTTCACCTGTCCAGAGAAAACTTATCAACAAAGACTACATTAACACTTGTTTACCATTGAATACATACCAACAAGGAATATTTCTTCACCTGTCCAGTGAAAACTTTTCAACAAAGACTATATCTACACTTGTCTACCACTGAATACATACCAACAAGGATTAATTCTTCACCAGTCTAGTGAATACTTATCAAGAAAGACTACCTCTACACTTGTCTTCTATTAAATATATTCAATCAAGGAATATTTCGTCGGTTGTCTAGTGAATACTTATTAACAAAGACTACATCTACACTTGTCTACTATTGAATACCTACCAACAAGGAATATTTCTTCACCTGTCTAGTGAATACTTATCGACAAAGACTACATCAGCACTTGTGTACCATTGAATACACACCAACAAGGAATATTTCTTCACCTGTCTAGTGAATACTTATCAACAAAGACTACAGCCACACTTGTGTACCATTGAATACACACCAACAAAGAATATTTCTTCACTTGTCTAGTGAATACTTATCAACAAAGGCTTCATCTACACTTGTGTACCATTGAATGCATACCAACAAGGAATATTGCTTCACTTGTCTAATGAATACTTATCAACAAAGACTACATCTACACTTGTCTACCATTGAATACACACCAACAAGGAATATTTCTTCACTTGTTTACCATTGAATACATACCAACAAAGACTACATCTACACTTGTCTACCAGTAAATACATACCAACAAGGAATATTTCTTCAATTGTCTAGTGAATATTTATCAACAAAGACTACATCTACACTTGTGTACCCTTTAATACATACCAACAAAGACTATATCTACACTTGTGTACCAGTGAATACATACCAACAAGGAATATTTCTTCACTTGTCTAGTGAATACTTATCAACAAAGACTACATCTGCACTTGTCTACCGTTGAATACATACCAACAAGGAATATTTTCACCTGTCCAGTGAAAACTGATCTAAAAGACTATATCTACACTTGTCTACCATTGAATACATACCAACAAGGAATATTTCTTCACTTGTTTAGTGAAAACTTATCAACAAAGACTACATCTACACATGTCTGCCATTGAATACATACCAACAAGGAATATTTCCGAACTTGTCTGATGAGTACTTATCAACAAAGAGTACATCTACACTTGTCTACCATTGAATACATACCAACAATGAATTTTTCTTCACTTGTCTGGTGAATACTTATCATTAATGACTACATCTACACTTGTCAATCATTGAATACATACCAACAAGGAATATTTCTTCACCTGTTCGGTGAAAACTTATCAACAAAGACTACATCAACACTTGTTTACCATTGAATACATACCAAGAAGGAATATTTGTTCACCTGTCCAGTGAAAACTTATCAGCAAAGACTACATCAACACTAGTTTACCATTGAATACATACCAACAAGGAATATTTCTTCACTTGTTTAGTGAAAACTTATCAACAAAGATTACATCTACCACTTGTCTACCATTGAATACATACCAACAAGGAATATTTCTTCACTTGTTTGATGAGTACTTATCAATCAAGACTACACCTACACTTGTCTACCACTGAATACATACAAACAAGGAATATTTCTTCAATTGTCTGGTGAGTACTTATCAACAAAGACTACATCTACACTTGTGTACCATTGAATACATACCAACAAGGAATATTTCTTCACTTGTCTAGTGAAAACTTATCAACAAAGACTACATCTACATTTGTCTTCTATTGAATACATACCAACAAAGACTACATCTACACTTGTCTACCAGTAAATACATACCAACAAGGAATATTTCTTCAATATTCTGGTGAGTACTTATCAACAAAGACTACATCTACACTTGTGTACCATTCAATACATACCAACAAGGAATATTTCTTCACTTTTCTAGTGAAAACTTATCAACAAAGACTACATCTACACTTGTCTTCCATTGAATACATACCAACAAAGACTACATCTACACTTGTCTACCATTGAATACATACCAACAAGGAATATTTCTTCAATTTTCTGGTGAGTACTTATCAACAAAGGCTACATCTACACTTGTGTACCATTGAATACATACCAACAAGGAATATTTCTTCACTTGTCTACATGTGTAGATGTAGTCTTTGTTGGTAAGTTATCACCAGACAAGTGAAGAAATATATCTAGTTAGTATGTATTCAATGGTAGACAAGTGTAGATCTAGTCTTTGTTGAAAAGTTTTCACTGGACAGGTGAAGAAATTTTCCTTGTTGGTATGCATTTAATAATAAACAAGTGTTAATGCAGTCTTTGTTGATAAGTTTTCACTGGAAAGGTGAAGAAATATTTCTTGCTGGTATGTATTCAATGGTAGACAAGTGTAGATGTAGCCTTCGTTGATAAGTATTCATTAGAAAAGTGAAGAAATATTCCTTGTTGGTATGTATTCACTGGTACACAAGTGTATATGTAGTCTTTTTTGGTATGTATTAAATGGTACACAAGTGTAGATGTAGTCTTTGTTGATAAGTATTCACTAAACAAGTGAAGAAATATTCCTTGTTGGTATGTATTCAATTGTACACAAGTGTAGATGTAGTCTTTTTTGATAAGTTATCACTAGACAGGTGGTGAAATATTCCTTGTTGGTATGTATTCAATGGTAGACAAGTCTGGATGTAGTCTTTGTTGATAAGTATTCACTAGACAGGTGAAGAAATATTCCTTGTTGGTAGGTATTCAGTGGTGGACAAGTGTAGATGTAGTCTTTGTTGATAAGTATTCACTAGACAAATGAAGAAATATTCCTTGTTTGAAAGTATTCAATGGTAAACAAGTGTAGATGTAGTCTTTGTTGATACATATTCACTAGAGAAATGAAGAAATATTCCTTTTTGAATGTATTCAATGAAAAACAAGTCTACATGTAGTCTTTCTTGATAAGTATTCAGTAGACAAGTGAAGAAATATTCCTTGTTGGTATGTATTAAATGGTAGACAAGTGTAGATGTATTCTTTGTTGACAAGTATTCACAAGACAAGTGAAGAAATATGTCTAGTTGGTATGTATTCAATGGTACACAAGTGTAGAATACTCTTTGTTGATAAGTACTCAGCAGACAAGTGAAGAAATATTCCTTGTTGGTGTGCATTCAATGGTACACAAGTATATATGTAGTCTTTGTTGATAAGTACTCACCAGACAAGTGAAGAAATATAAATAGATTTAAACAAGGAATATTTCGTCACTTGTCTAGTGAATACTTATTAACAAAGACAACATCTACACTTGTCAACTATTGAATACATACCAACAAGGAATATTTCTTCACCTGTCTAGTGAATACTTATCAACAAAGACTACATCCAGACTTGTCTACAATTGAATACATACCAACAAGGAATATTTCTTCCCTTGTATAGTGAAAACTTATCAACAAAGACTACGTCTGCACTTGTGTACAAATGAATACATACCAACAAGGAATATTTCTTCACTTGTTTAGTGAATACTTATCAACAAAGACTACATCTACACTTGTGTACCATTGAATACATACCAACAAGGAATATTTCTTTCCTTGTCTAATGAATACTTTTCAACAAAGACTACATCTACACTTCTGTACCATTGAATACATACCAACAAGGAATATTTCTTCACTTGTCTAATGAATACTTATCAACAAAGACTACATCTACACTTCTGTACCATTGAATACATACCAACAAGGAATATTTCTTCACTTGTCTAGTGAATACTTATGAACAAAGACTACATCTACACGTGTCTACCATTGAATACATACCAACAAGGTATATTTCATCACTTGTCTAGTGCACACTTATCAACAAAGACTACATCTACACTTGTGTACCACTGAATACATACCAACAAGGAATATTTCTCCACTTGTCTAGTAATTACTTATCAACAATGACTACATTTGCACTTGTCTACCATTGAGTATATACCAACAAAGACTACATCTACACTTGTCTACCATTGAATACATACCATAAAGACTACATCTACACTTGTGTTCCAGTGAATACATACCAACAAGGAGTATTTCTTCACTTTTCTAATGAACACTTATCAACAAAGACTACATCTACCATTGAATACATACCAGCAAGAAATATTTCTTCACCTGTCCAGTGAAAACTTATCAACAAAGACTACATTAACACTTGTTTATTATTTAATACATACCAACAAGGAATATTTCTTCACCTGTCCAGTGAAAACTTTTCAACAAAGACTAGATCTACACTTGTCTACCATTGAATACATGCCAACTAGATATATTTCTTCACTTGTCTGGTGAGTACTTATCAACAAAGACTACATATATACTTGTGTACCATTGAATACACACCAAAAAGGAATATTTCTTCACTTGTCTGGTGAGTACTTATCAACAAAGAGTATTCTTCACTTGTCTACCATTGAATACATACCAACAATGATTTTTTCTTCACTTGTCTGGTGAGTACTTATCATTAAAGACTACATCTACACTTGTCTATCATTGAATACATACCAACAAGGAATATTTCTTCACCTGTCCAGTGAAAACTTATCAACAAAGACTTCGAATCTGCCTTAACTTTAAAATATTAATGAAAAAACTAATACAATAGTCATTACTGTGGGACTAACGAATTGCCTACATCTATTTTTAAACCTCATTGCTGTGTTATATAAATCAAGGGAGGTAAACAGACGAAAGTGTCCGGTATAGAAATAAAAACCGAATGGATACAAAAACTCACCTACTGACAGACATAAACAGGCCGTGTAATTTTGTCTTTTTTGTTTCTTTGTTTGTGTGTTTTTTTGGTTTGTTTTGATTATTTATTGTACTTATTTTTCGTATTTTTTTATTCTTATTTGTTTTTTGTTTTGTTTTTTTTGTTTTTTTGTTGTTTTTTTTTGCTGTTGTTTTTTGTTTTGTTTTGTTTTTGTTTGTTTTTGTTTTTGTTTTTTTTTGGGGGGGGGGAGGTTTCTTGAATTTTTGTTTGTTTGTTTTTGTTTGTTTGATCCTTTGTTT
The DNA here is from genome assembly GCA_002080025.1 of Modiolus philippinarum. Taxonomy (NCBI): domain Eukaryota; kingdom Metazoa; phylum Mollusca; class Bivalvia; order Mytilida; family Modiolidae; genus Modiolus; species Modiolus philippinarum. The sequence continues at coordinate 39,512 of MJUU01006239.1, forward strand.
GTTCTTTTGTTTGTTTGTTTGTTTTTGTTTGTTTGTTTTTGCTTTTTTTTTGTTTTGCTTTTTTTTCGCTTTTTGTTTTATTTTTTTTTTTAATTCCTGTTGCTGTTAATACACATTTGTTTGTATCAGAGGTAGAAAGAAAACAATCGGGCCGACAAAAAGGTACATATTACAATCGTTTAGATTGGAACTAAAACATCGATTTGACCCTTTAGATGGAAGAAATCAACCTGAGACTCTACCTTTCAACTTTTTTTTCGGAGGATATCATGGAAATTAACCCATAATATAAAGGCAGGTGAGACCCCTTCGATAAAAATCTAGAAATTTGACCTAATCAGCAATCACATTTTAGATCTCCGAGAAAACATGTCCCATCCTCTCCTTTCAAATATTAAATGTGATGGTATCTAGCTTATTGATCTCTACCTTGTTTAAAGATAGTCAGCTGATTGATTGGTCTCCAGCGTTATCATCTCTTACTTTTTGGTCCATAACTTACTGGTCTTTGCCTCTAGCTTACTAGTCTCTACTTAATTAGTCTCCAGCTTCTTGTATTGGGCTCAATTATCTCTAGTTTAATGGTCCTTCATTTATTTATCTCTTGCTGGTGGTTTCTAGCTATTGGTCTTTTGCTGATTGGTCTGCAACTTATGGCCTCTAAATTATTGGTCTCTAGTTAATTGGTCTCCAGCTTGTTATCTATGTAATTGGTCTATAGCTTATTTGTCTCCTGCTAATTGGTCTCTAGCTAATAGACCTCTAGTCTCTAGCTTACTGGAATCTATCTTATTGGTCTCTAACTTATTGGTCTAAAGCTTTTTGGTCTCTTTCTTTTAAGTTTCGTGCTTGAAAAGGGGGGGGGTTACACAGGGGTCGCATTCGATTGGCCTGTGAATTGTGTGATGGACGTGCAGTACAGCAAACGAGTGATTCGGAACACCTGTACTGCACAGTTCCGTCTGTACCGACTGGAAAGGTGGTGTGATTGGAACAGTCACGTGACCAAGATGGAAGCCAAATGTTTCGATTAGAACATTTTGCAAGTTTTTGACAAATAAAAATTACTTTCTTGATTGTTATAAGAATGAAATTGATAAATAACATATATTTATTGATGTCAACAACTCTCTGAATGCGAGCGAAGGGTTTCAATGCTATTAAAATAAAGAAATATAAAAGAGTGTACTGCACAGTTAGAACATGAATAAAGTGTCGTGGAACAGGTCCTTAGAAGAAAGACAACAGTTTAGCATTTTCTGATTCTTTTCACATCAAAATTTGCATCATGGGCACAGTAAACACAAAGTATTATATAAAATAACGTAAATATGACAATATATTTTTCATCTAAGTGCTTAATTTCAAGTTTTATTTCAGAAATATTTCCCGCCTTTTGTCTTCCATCATAGAGAGCGCGATTTCCTGTTCTGTGACATTCGATTCGTCTGTGCAGAACACTCTGTACTGCACATGTTATGCACAGACAATCGAGCGCGACCAGGGAGTATGTTCTCCCAATTTCAATCTTTTTGCATCCCTTTTCCCAGGGTAAGACAGAGCAGGGTTTCAGTTGTTTGTTCTACAAAGTGATATTAATTAGGCACTACACTATTTTTTTCCATCATAGTGTTGATATTAGCTGGGAACAGTCGAGAACAACAGGTGCGAAACAAAAGTTCTGACTGATCTTTAAGATCTATATAATGACTGATATACCTGTCCCGGTCCTATTCTGAATTCTTTAATTTCTATTTCAAAGTACTGTATCGCACACCTGACAAAATGCATCTATACAATTCCTAGACACATAATTTTGTCATTTCTTTACTATCTAATGTAGCTGGAATAAAACAAATCAAGCAACCTTTGTTTATCAAGTACTTCCCATGCGCATGTCCTGTAAACATACAGAAAACATATTTAAGACATCTTAAACAGCTAGACAATAAAAACATTAATACATGTGAATCGCATTAATCGTGATATCTTAAACGTGCATTATAAATTGTAAAGGACTGTCTTTTTGGTTTGTTTTATCTTTGTTTTGTTTTGTATTTTTTTTTTTTTTTTTTTTTTTTTTTTCTTGTTTTGTTTTGTTTTTCTTTTTGTTTTTTTTTATTATTGTTTTTATTTTTTCTTCTAATGTAAGGCAGTGAACGGTCAAATCAAAAGGCTATACCACTTCTAAAAATCTATAATCGAAATAACATCTGGGTCTTCATGATGATTGTTATACAATTGAAGAAACCTGTAAGGAAGTTTTTACCAGGTTATTGGTTGAAATTATCAAAAGACGTAAAGGAATTATTCTAATATGGCTCTCTTCTTTGGCTTTGGAAACAAAGCTATGTTCTAATTCCAACAATATTTTTTAGCACATGCGTATATTTTTTTTACAAAAGGACATTTGTAATGTACAGTTTCACATTTTATCCACTCAATATCCATGTGTAAATAAAGTTTTAAATAATGAATCACCCAAAAGCTGCATCAAATAATGACAAAATATTAGAAATTTACAACAGCTACTGAATTTCAGACTCGGAACTGAAATTGACATAAACGTAACCTAGCAACGAATGTGTTGTTGTTATGAAATCTAATCTTTGTTGCATATCATGCTCTACAATTTAGATATAAAAATTTTAATTTTTAACGTTAATAAAATTATTAATATGAGTTTTATTCATTTTCTTTTCTTATTTTGGCTATCGCTCGGTAAAAAATATTGACAAATATAAGGTCTGCCCATGTTCTAATTCGCATAGAGCCCGCTTGCAATAATCTATTTCTTAATTAAAATATAAATTTATTAACTAAGTGGCAAATGTTGGGTCACGGCTGAAATCGATCTGTTGTGTGAAGCCCATGTTTTCCATTTGGTTAGTTTCCCCGCACTTGTCTTTTAAGCCGATCTGTTGTGTGAAGCCCTTGTTTTCTATTTGGCTAGTTTCCCGGCACTTGTCTTTTAGGTCGACCTGTTGTGTGAAGCCCTTGTTTCTATTTTGTTAGTTTCCCGGGACCTGTCTTTAAGTGATATTTGTTGTGTAAAGCCAATGTTTTCTATTTGGTTAGTTTCCCGGGACATATCTTTTAGTTCAATCTGTTGTGTAAAGCACATGTTTTCTGTTTAGTTCATTTCCGAAACTGTCTTTTAGACCGATTTGTTGTGTAAGGCCCGTGTTTTCTATTTGGTTAGTTCCCAGTTCTCTATTTAGGGTGCGAAGCACCTGTTTTCTATTTGGTTAGTTTTCAGGGACCTGGTTTTTACTTTGATCTCTTGAGTAAAACCCATGTTTTCTATTTGGTTAATTTCCCGGGACCTGTCATTAACTGATATTTGTTGGGCAAAGACCAGTTTTTCTATTTGGTTAGTTTCCTGGGACCTGCAGGTATTTGACCTCTTGAGAAAAGCCCATGCTTTCTATTTGGTTAGCTTCCCGGGACCTGTCTTTAAGTGAAATTTGTTGTGCAAAGTCGAGGTTTTCTATTTGGTTAGTTTCCCTGGACCATGTTTTAGTTCGATCTGTTGTGTAAGGGACATGTTTTCTATATGGTTAATTTCCTTGGACCTACAAGTATTTCGTTTGATCTCTTGAGTAAAGCTCATGCTTTCTATTTGGTTAGTTTACCGGGACCTGCCTTTAAGTGATATTTGTTTTGCAAAGCACAGGTATTCTATTTGGTTAGGATCCCGGCACCATCTTTTAGGTCGATCTGTTGTGTAGAGCACATGATTTGTATTTGGTTAATTTCCTGGGACCTGTATTTTAGACCGATTTGTTGCGTAAAGCCCATGTTGTCTATTTAGTTAGTTTCTCGTACTCTGTCTTTTGTTAGATTCGTTGGTGCAAATTTCATGTTTCTCATTCGGTAAGGTTCCCGGGACCTATCTGTCTTGGCTGATCTGTTGTGTGAAACAATGTTTTCTATTTGGTTAATTTCCCGGGACCTGTCCTTTTTTCGTTTTGTAGCTAGTGAAAAGCCCATGTTTTCTATTAGTTTTTTTTCATGTGACCTTTCTTTTAGTTCGATTTTTTTGTGAAATGCCAATATTTTCTATTTGGTAAGCCCACGTTTTCTAATTGGGTAGTTTCCCTTGACCTGGTTTTTAATTCGATTTGTTTTGTAAAGCCCGTGTTTTCTATTTGGTTTGTCTTTAGAGACATGTCCTTTAGTTTGATGTGTTGTGTAAAGCCCGTCTTTTCTACTTGGTTTGTCTCCCGAGACATGTTCTTTAGTTCGATGTGTTGTGTAAAGCCCATGTTTTCTATTTGGTTTGTCTCCCGAGACATGTCCTTTAGTTCAATGTGTTTTGTAAAGCCCATGTTTTCTATTTCGTTTGTCTTCCGAACCATCTCCTTTAGTTCGATGTGTTGTGTAAAGCACATGTTTTCTATTTGGTTTGTCTCCCGAGACATGTCCTTTAGTTCGATGTGTTGTGTAAAGCCCATGTTTTCTATTTGGTTTGTCTCCCGAGACATGTCCTTTAGTTCGATGTGTTGTATAAAGCCCGTGTTTTCTATTTGGTTTCTCTCCCGAGACATGTCCTTTAGTTCGATGTGTTGTATAAAGCCCGTGTTTTCTATTTGGTTTGTCTCCCTAGACATGTCCTTTAGTTCGATGTGTTGTGTAAAACCCATGTTTTCTACTTGGTTTGTCTCCCTAGACATGTCCTTCAGTTCGATGTGTTTTGTAAAGCCCATGTTTTCTATTTGGTTTGTCTCCCGAGACATGTCCTTTAGTTCGA
>MJUU01006241.1:7907-48713 GCA_002080025.1 Modiolus philippinarum
AACCATCAATAGAGACGAAAGTAATCATTCTAGTGTTTTATTCCATCCAATAATGAGGCTAGACAGTATTTCATGATGGACACTAAATATTTTTATATGTATACATGTATACAAAAACTTGCAAACTTGCAAAATTTTGTCAATAGTTGTCAAATTTAATTTTTTATAAGGCAGGAACCATTTGATTTTCATGGGGCCTGGGTTTTTTACCTGAGCCGGGAAATTTATTCGCCTGCCTCGCTGGCCAGATTATTTTTTTCCCTCATATTCACTTTGCTAGGAAATTTTGTTGAGCTGGGCTTTTTTTTCTAATGGACAGAATCAGGCCAGATTATTTTTTTTTCGTCCCAGATGCTAGTCAGAAAATTTTTTGGGGAAAAAATCGGAGCCAGAATTTTTTTTTCTAAAAAATACCAGCCCCCCTTGAAAATCAAATGGTCTGTGCCTAATCGGGTTTCGAAGGTACATGTAAGGGGTAATATAGTTTAGCTCTTATCCGATTATCTGCCTGTGGGTCCACACTCTTGTACATAGCATTTTTCTTCCTGTTCTGCTCATAGCAATTAAATGTGTAGTTTGAAACTTACTATGGTGTTTTGTACCACACCTCTGATTCACATGCTGGAGTAATGGTCCTTCACTTATCTTCTTCCTGCTTACTAATAGCTGTTTTTTTCATTGTGGAATACATGGAAATTTTCAAAACATATTTTTTTTCGGGTTGTGTACGTGGTAATTGACATTTGGTCTTGAAGCTTTCAGTATGTGGAGTTGTACCCTGAAATTCTATATGTGATGTGTTCATAATAAGCTCATAGCAATGTCATAGTGACTTGTGAAATCTTGTTCCCTCAAAAAACAGCAGGCTAAATATATGACACATGCTTCATTATCTCAATATCTGTTTATTTTCTCTTAGGAGTATGTCAAAAAGGCAACCTAACAAAAGAATTAAAGCATAAACCAAATGCTACCCCTTAGGTTCTTGAAGCAGTCTTTGATATATTTTTATATATTTTGAACCAAAGGCAAGTAGCATCTATCATGTCTATGAAATTGGAGACTGAGGCATTTTACCAAATTCAGCTTTAGAACAGCTTTTATCTCGAGTATTTTGAAATATTGAACCCTTTAAAAATGATTTATCATTTATACTCAGGTACACAGTGCCCATACTATGTATGAGAAAATCTTAATATGTGCACAAAATTTTGTGTTTTTTTTCTGTGTGTGTTTTTTCTCCTTGCTGGCTGGTAGGTTTTCAGAAAATGAGTTGACGCAAAACAAATAAAAAAACAGACACGGCCTTAGATATTGCAAGGTTCCAAATAGTATCGGCTTTCGGGTCAAACAAATTACATAAACAGTATATGTCATGGTAATCAAAACAATCACCAGGAGCTACAAACGCTTCCCGGAGTTATTCAAACTTGCTGGAGAAAACTTCATAGATACATATTTGAGCTAATAAAGATCTAACAAGAATTGATAATAGACCAAAAATTCCTCTGGAAGTTTGGAAAGTCCAACTTTTATTCGCCCTTCTACAGACCAATTAGCCTCAACGGTGTTACAGGCGAAATAGGAGAGAGATTAATGTCTAACAGAGTGGCAGCATTTTCAGGAGACATGCGAGTTATTGATGAAAAGCAAGAGAGCTTGCATACCGAAGTTCCTGTAAATTTACTTTCTGCATATGGCCATGTCTAATCAGTTAAAAGATAAGATGAAAACATTGCAAATGCAGAAATCGAAAGTTGTACAAAGGCTGATAGGAAACAAATACTCAAAATGATCTAAGGGGATGACCATTCGATTTTGTGGGGCCTTGGAAGATTTGTACGGGTCAGAATATTTATTTTCGAATTTTTGCAGGTGAGAAATTTTATTTTTGCGGCGAGAAAATTTATTTTATATATAACATACTATAGAATCTGGGGACAGATTATTTATTTTCAAAAGGGTTGAGGCCAGAATATTTATTCCCACAATTTTGCAGGACAGAATATGTATGATATTTATTTCAAAAATATCCAAAGCCCTCCCCCTTTTTTTCAAAATCGAATGGTCATCCCCTAAGTAGAAAAACATAATTTTCAAATTGTATTTAGATACTGCAAGTTTCCACCCAATAAATCGGTTTTCTGACCATCACCGAAGTCCTAGATCGGCGGGCTGGTCAATACCCTCAGAACCTCAAGCAGTGGCATCGACCCAGTGGTAATAAATAACAAAAATACCGAAGTTACTGTAAATTAATTTTCAAAACATCAACTCTCTTCATTAACCTTTTCAACATATTAATAAACTCGACTGAGTCTCGTTTGTAACGTTCTTAAAATTAAGTAACTCCAGTTGATATTTCTCGATATTCGACTTTTACTCATTGTGAAACCTATAAACGATACACTGGGCAGTGAGAAGTTTTCTTATCTCACATGAAGACGATTTTGTTGTTAACGTCTTTTTCTGTTAAACAACTTGGACTATATTTTTGCTGATCTTAATATTATTCCTATTCCATATCGTCCACAGTTAAACAGTATTTGATGCATTATGATCCTTCAAATGAACATTTTGAAATGGATTGGCTTCGTCGTCGTATTCTTTTGTTGTTGGTTTATCCATCTGTTAAATTATAAAATTACTTTAACTTTTCAAAAGGGTTAATATGCAAACGGCTTAAGACCAATAACTAAATATTCAAGATTACCTTACGTGTGCATTATCGATGCTAGCTATATCTTGTAGGTAAAAAAAAACAGTCTTTTGAAGAGAGTTGATCGAGCAAAAATATGAACCAAAATGACCTTCTATATGTAGCCTAGGTGGCCGAGTGGTCATGGGCACTGGACATAGTGCAGGCGGTGTTGCCGTAGATGACAACAAAGCAGGGGTTCAAATCCAGCCGAAGACCTTGCTGGGTTTTCCGATGTTAACAGGTTTAAAAAGATGATTTTCATCACTGTTGGCATTCGGAATCATATATTCTACCTTTGCAGCTCACCTTACCAACACATTATCATTCATATCATATAAAGCTGTGTGCAACACTATTATCTATTATATAATTAGTCCAGATCAATCCATATGTAGAGTGTTACTGTGTTTGGCAAATTGGCCTTTGAATTCGAAGAGGGACTAAAATTCACCATTAACTAAGCAATTTTAATTAATGAGCGATAGAGGTTAACTAATTTCGTCACACAGGACGTGTTTCGACTCATCAGCAGGGCTCTATTTAGTCGACCGAAATGGTCGCCTAGGCAACCAAATAAAGAAATTCGCGACTTAATACAAAAACAAGTCGCCAATTGGACCACATTTTTTGGAAAAAGTCGTATTTTTAGCCTCTCTGATATTGATTTGTATTCTTCCATATCTCTTTAACCTGTTAAACTTGAGAGTAACAATGTTATGCGTCTTTAAGATTATGTTTCTGAAGTGAAGTCAGCATTACTTCTCAAATACTCAAGCTATCGGCTCTTTGAAATACTTTATGCAATCGAATGCTTGATTTATAGTTTTATGTCGAGTGATCATTTCAGTTATATCAGGACGACAACCAGTATTCCAATTCAACGAAATGAGAAGTATAATAATACAGAAATAAAGGTTAATGGATTAACGGAAGGGGGAGGGGGTTGATTGCCACTGGAAAGGGGGAAGAAATGGGAAGGGGCAGGAAATTTAGCCAACTGACCCAGTGACTCTGCTCTCCAAAGAAAAAATATAGATGGGGTCTTCATACTGCATGAACGTGGCGTTTGACCACAATCGTTCGCGGTCAGGCATTCCGTATTATGACTTGACTACCCTGACTAGACACTGCATTCTCCTGTATACAGAGCCACTGCAGATTTGGGTGCCTAATCATGCAATGGAAATAAAGGTATCAAGGAACAGATTGAAAACTAGTCAGGATTGCAGACACAACAATCAATACAAAGACAAGTTTTCAACAGTACTATCCACTAACTCGACGAGCAGCGCCAAATTGCTTTTCATTAGTTTTAATTGCCTTGTCATTGATCGTGGCTTGTTCATCAATCGTATTGTGCTTATCATTATTCTTATCGTCTGAAATCGTTCTTTTGAAGATTGATTGATTGATTGATGTTTTACGCCAACTGCAGCAATATTTCAGCTATGTTGCGAGAACTGTTGAATTGAACAAATTAAATAAATACATACAATATCTATATAAAACCATATAGCTTTATACAAGTAAAAACAAATATGTAGAATGTTAAAAAACATAATAGAAGAATTTTTTGTTTAACAGTAGCAATATTAGAAATTGGAGACTTGTTTAAAATTGATCCATTTAAATCTTACTAAATAAATTGCTTTCGAAAATTGAACGATTTTGTCGCCAACGACGTTTGTAAATAGGTCTCCAAGACAATCAATAGAATAAAAATCACGCCTGATATCGGCAATATCGACACCTTTAATTAAAACATGTTGAATTGTATAAGGACAATTGCATGGAATACATTCAGGTCGATCATCACCGTTGAGGATAAAACTATGTGTTGTTCTAGTGTGTCCAATACGACATCGTGTCAACACTACCTGTTCCTACGGTTTCGTTCTTTTGAAGAAGACCGACAGCTAAATTTCAATTAGCGACTAATTTTCCATATCCAACTATGCGAGACATAATTAGGAACGATAACTCTCCTATATTTGATTACATTCCTGTAATCGTGCAGAGGTAACCGTGTATCAAATTTGATCATATATTTTGTTTTTAAGATAAATCAATATATTTGGAATTTGTGTAATTTGATTTCAATGTTTTTTCTGCCACTTTATAATAAAAAATAAGCATTTACGAGTTATAGCCACTTTATGATAAAAAAAAATAAGCTTTTACGAGTTATATCATGTCATATTGTACAACTTACCCTTAAAACTGCTTTTCTATTAATTCTTCCTTTTAGATACTAATCAAATTAATTGATATTTATAAACTAAAAATGACAAAATTCAAAATATGTTTTTTTTGTGAAATCATATGACTAGAATTTGTTCCTGCAATAATTTTTAGGGCCCCGCCATGGAATGGCGGCGCCCTATAGTAATCAGCCTGTCCGTCCGTCCGTCTGTCCATCCGTCAGCGTTTTCTATGTCGTACGATAACTCAAGAAAGCCTTTATGGATTTGTATGTTTTTTTTACTCAAAGTTGCACTTGACTGAAGGAAGCTCCCTGTCGTTTTTGAAGAAAATCGGATAATGATTTTTGGGAAAAAAACTTCATTTTTATATGAAAAAGTGCATATTTTGAGCATTAGCTCTATGTTGTATGATAACTCAAGATTGCCTTCAGGAATTTTAATGCTTTTAATACTCAAGGTTGAACTTTACCAAATTAAACTCCCTTTCGTTTTTGTGGAAAATCTGAAAATGACATTTGGGGAAAAAACTTCATTTTTAGATGAAAAAGTGCATATTTTGAGAATTAGCTCTATATCGTATGATGCCTTCAGAGATTTTAATGATTTTGATGCCCAAGGTTGAACTTTATCAAAGGAAGCTCCCTTTCGTTTTTGTAGAAAATCTGAAGATGATTTTTGGGAAAAAACTTCATTTTTAGATGAAAAAGTGCATAGTTTGAGAATTAGCTCTATGTCGTACGATAACCCAAGATTGCCTTCAGGAATTTTAATGATATGATACTCAAGGTTGAACTTTACCAAAGGAAGCTCCCTTTCGTTTTTGTGGAAAATCTGAAAATGATTTTTTTTTAAATTACATTTTTATTTGAAAAAGTGCATATTTTGAGAATTAGCTCTGTGTCGTACGATAACTCAAGATTACCCTCAGGGATTTAAATGTTTTTGATACTCAAGGTTGAACTTTACCAAAGGAAGCCCTTTCGTTTTTGTGGAAAATCTGAAAATGATTTTTGGGAAAAAACTTCATTTTTATATGAAAAAGTGCATATTTTGAGAATTAGTTCTATGTCGTACGATTTTAGGGATTCATATGATTTTGATAGTCAAGGTTGAACTTGACCAAAGGAAGCTCCCTTTCATTTTTGAGGAAAATCTGAAAACAATTTTGAAAAAAAACTTAGTTTTATATGAATAAGTGCATATTTTGAGAATTAAATGTACGTCGTACAATAAATTAAAATTCCCATCAGGGATTTATATGATATACACAAGGTTGGTCCTGATCAAAGGAAGCTCCCTTTTGTTTTTGAGGAAAACCTTATTTCCATGAAATTCCGCAGTCAGGTTTTTAGGACACACAAGGGGGCAGGACCTTTCTGACTGTGTCAGTATTCTAGTTGTGATCTACTTCAATTAACTTATTAGCTACTGTACACGGTTGTATATTGACAATAATTCGACACCTGTCAGACAACATTTACACTGCATTGGAATAAACAATTAATTCAGTCGTAACAGGTGACAAATTAACAAGGTATCAAAGGCCTTACAGCTGACAAATGAAACTATACGAGACATAGAAAAGATTGCATAGTTCTCTGAAATAATGCATGCGGATATTTGCTTTTAACAGGGACAATATATTTTGTCCCGCTTTTAACCAGAGAATTTTTTTGTAATAACCTTTTATATGTTTAAATCATGTAACATTTTAAGAATAATAAAAAAAAAATCTTCAAAATCACAATAATTTTCTGATGGAAACTACTATATGGAGTGAGCGGTTGTCATCTTGGAATTAGGTCCAACTACTTTCAGAAATAAATTACGAATTAAATATTTCGAGTAGAAAGGGGTGGGGGTCTTGGGTTTCACGATTTTCTGAAGGGCATAATGCATATAATAAAAGAAAAACGGGTCTAACATTAAAATGAAATTGGAACTAATTTCCGAATAATTTAAACTGATAAAAATCATACCATTGAAGTCAGTAATTATTGAAATTTATGAAACTAGGTCCAACTAAATTTCATAATCAAAATTTAAACATAAATCAATATTTATTGCAACATTTCCATTCACTCCAATACTTATTTCAGTCAGTACGATAACAAATCGGTCTAGATGGGAAGTGGGGGGGGGTGCACGGAAAGTGATTTCAGCCCATGGCCTATAAGGTAATTTTGGGAAAAAAACATATAAATGTTGTGTCGCTACAATTGAAGTAAGCACCGACATATAATATCTCCCACTTCTGAGGTCATTTTTGACAAAAGATTATAAATTTGGTATCGCGAGAAAGGAAAAAAGCTGAAATGCAAAATATTTCAATCTTATAAGGTAATTTTGGGAAAATACATATAAATGTTGTGTCGCAACAATTGAAATAAGCACCGACATATAATATCTGTTCCAGACGATACACGTATTTGGACCGTACGCGTACGGTCCGGACCATACGAGTATTTTTCTGAAATACCCATACGGTCGAACCGTACGCGTACGGTCTAGCTATTTCAAAGTCTTGCGTGTTCTTGGATAATATATCAATAAATGTCATAAAATAATATACCGTATACAATATTATGTAATGAATTAAGCTCTTATGTTTAGAAAGAAATAACATTTTCTAAAAATCGTTATTTTAAAGAAAATATAAGAGAAAAATAAGAATTTAATTTACTGTAATTTGGAGACGCCTTTATAAAATTGACTTATTAATTGAACGTTAATTAGGATAAAAAAAACTTGTGTTCCGTAAAAAAATAAATGGAATGTTAATTAAAATAAAATATATGGTCTTCTTGTCTAAAAACCGTGAGGAAAAAAATCATTGAATACCACCTATAAGGAACAAAAACATTTTCTCAATTACCCCGAAAGGGTGCAAATCCCAAAATTTCGTAAAGGGACGGCCGAATAAATATAACAACGGAAATAACATAGTGTGCTAAAAGGAATACCCCCAATTCACGAACAAAACTTCTGAATGTAAAAATGAAGTTTATGTATTAACTTTAAAATTTGTGTGAAAATGTGAAAATATTTTTTTTAAGTCACTGCTTCTAATTTCATTTCAGTTAAAATATAAGAATTTATAATTTTTATACACCTAATAATTTATACCGTTGTCAGTTGTAGTTAGTGCTATCAGTTTTGACTGTAACTTACTTCTTTGTTTGAATAACGTATGCACAACATAGTGTCTTGTCATTTTCTTTGTACTCATACGGTCTGAATATACGCGTATGGTCCAGCTCGTAGAAGACCGTACACGTATACTCATACGGTCCGACCGTACGCGTATGGTCGGACCATACGCGTACCATCGGACCATATGAGTATACGCATACGGTCTGGAACATCTCCAATTTTTGAGAACATTTCTGACAAAAGATGTATAAATTTGGTATCGCGAGAAAGGAAAAAAGCTGTAATGCAAAATATTTCAATCTTATAAGGTAATTTTGGGAAAAATACATATAAATGTTGTGTCGCGACAATTGAAATAAGCACCGACATAAAATATCCCCATTTTTTGAGTACATTTGTGACATTTGTGTAAATTTGGTATCGCGAGAAAGGAAAAAAGCTGAAATGCAAAATATTTCAATCTTATTAGGTAATTTTGGAAAAAATACATATAAATGTTGTGTCGCAACAATTGAAATAAGCACTGACATATAATATCTCCCACTTCTGAGGTCATTTTTGACAAAAGATGTATAAATTTGGTATCGCGAGAAAGGAAAAAAGGTGAAATGCAAAATATTTCAATCTTATAAGGTAATTTGGGGGAAAAATACATATAAAGTTTGTGTCGCAACAATTGAAATAAGCACCGACATATAATATCTCCAATTTCTGAGTACATTTTTGACAAAAGATGTATAAAGTTGGTATTTCGAGAAAGGAAAAAAGCTGAATTGCAAAATATTTCAATCATATAAGGTAATTTTGGGAAAAATACATATAAATGTTGTGTCGCGACAATTGAAATAAGCACCGACATATAATATCTACCACTTCTGAGGTCATTTTTGACAAAAGATGTATAAATTTGGTATTGCGAGAAAGTTTTTTTGAAATTACATATGAAAGCATGAACATAGGCATCGATAAAATACCCTTTTTTCAAAGATTTATGAAGAATATAATGTGACGTAAGAATGGAATGTATAAATAAAACAAAGGAACGCTATAATTTATAATGGCATTTTGGTTTTGATTTATTATAAAAAATAGATTAAAAAGAGAATTAAGTCGTCCAGTTTTCATACTTTTTGCATAAAGTTAATTTCATCATATTAATATCACGTGTTTTGAACTGACTATTATCGCTAAGAGCAATCCAAAGCTGCCACGAAGTTCACTTCAAGTGCACTTTGCGATCACTCCTGCGATCGCATCTTCTTTTCAAGTGCACTTGAAAGTGGTCACAAGTTCACTCTAGGCTGTCATGGAATCACTTTCAAGTGCACACGAAGTGCATGCGAGGAACGCTTTTGGAGTGCACTCGGATGGAATGTTGCGTCAGCACCCAACTGTAGATATGAGTTGTCAGCTACGGATATTCGTTCGTTAATCATAAATAATTTGAGGAGGCGTTTTGAAAATGCATGCGAATAACGAATGCAACAATTTAAAAATTTGGAATTCCAAAAAAAATATTGGCAATATAGAGGCCACAAAATGACAAAATAAAACGAACAGATGAAACACGGGAACATAACTTGACATGAAAGAATCGACTACTATCAGAGAGTGTATTAGCAAAACTATGGATTTTATTAGGCACTCTGTATGAGTAAGCTTGACCGTTTTTATAAATGGTAATCGTTATAGTGCTAATTTATGGTTGTAAAGATTCGAGTTTGTTAAGAAATTAAAAAATACCCGAGTTTCAAAATAAATGGTTATTGTTCTGTTTCATTGAGTAATCTCCCATCAGTAGTATTAGAATCGGATAATATGGAAAGTCATTATTAAAAAAATGTCTCCAAGTAAGAGTCATTAAAAAAAACTGTCTAAATAAGGAGGCTGAATCCAGTACCAAGGACATCCATCGAGAGCAAAACAGAATGAATCCTCAGTAGTTTTAAGGGGTTTTAATTTTAATAATACAGTAAATTAAGTTAACATTTTCGTGTCTGACTACTGGGCTGGGACAATTTAGAAATCCTCGGCACAGTAGGAAAACCATTAACACAATGGTATGTGTCAAATCAATGGAGTTCAAACACTGTTGCCTGAAATCTAAATCATATGAACCACAAATCGTTAAAAGTAACATCACAGCCAATGGTACAAACTGAGCTAAGTATGGTTATTTGTCTAACTTAATCGCTATGAACATACATGTCGTAAAATGAAGATATTTAAATCCTATTTTATTTGTTTTTATTTTTTTTATTGACTAACAAAACAACGGCAATAGAATACAGAGGAATCAAAGCACAAAATGATTCATATAATTCAAAGTTCATAGAAATAAAACAGAAGACGGCATTCGATTTTTTAAAATATTTTCACTTTTAATTTCACAGTCTGTTTAATAAGACCAAATTTGGTGGTTGCTGCTTTACTAACCGTTATAATATAAAAAGAATACAAAAAAAATAATAATAATAAATTGTGTCATTCAATTATGCTCATTCTTACGTGTTTTTAAAAATAGATCTTTTTTTCTGCCATGTTTATTACATGTGCATTATTTTACACTTACAATATAGGTTGATTTAATAGTTCCTACTGTTGTGGGCGGTGTTGAGATGTATTGGAAACATCAACTATATATAGATTTTATGGTAGTTCATGCTATCAGAGTAGACAATATGACAATATACAGAGAGACAAAACAGAAACCAGAGGTATATGACTGTTATAAGCATGTTTTCTAGTTGGTGAGGTTTGAGACTAAAAATACAGTCATGTACAATTGAATTCATTCAACAAAGATTTAATTCATGACAACATGGAAAGATAGATGAATTATCGGTTTCACAGATGAGAACAGACATTTTAAGCTAGATTCACGTCTTCCCGGATTTGACGGTACCAATTATGACTAAACACTTGATTGACCAACTGACAGTGTAAAGGGTGCTGTATACAAAGCAAGACAAGCTTACCCTTCCAGAGCACATGTTGCCTCTCTGTTTTAGGGTCCACAATGTTAATGCTTAGGTTTGCAATCACATTTTGAACTTCAAATTTTCTCATTCCAGATTTTACATTCAATTTTCAAATGTTTTCCTAAGATAATTAATTCATCCTTTTTAAGCTTCTCAAAATTCTCCACCTGGCACGTAGACATGAATTGTTCTGGATCAAAAGACATCTTGAAAAAAATTTTATTGCTGACTTTTAAAAATTTTTCTATTTGACAAAAATATAAAAATTTCTTTTTTAAAAAATTTCGAAGATCCCGGACGATAGCCCCCAATTTCTGTTATGTGGTAGAAATGACCACTAATTTGCCAGCAATAGTGAAAAACAAAATTGTTTAATCAGACAAAAAAAACAATTATTTTACAAATTAAATATACAATAAATGACTTATCTGACAATAATGAAGTCCAAGTAAATATCCAAAAGAATAGTTCACTTAATTCCACCAATAAATGTCCAATAGAATAAACCTTATAATCCTCACTAAATAGTTGATAATATATTCACCATAATTGATGTCGATTTCCAATGCAAAAGATGTGCGTGATAATCCTGTATAAACTTATTAAACTGACTGACTTAACCCTTTTCAGCTACCTCATATAAATACATTTATTATTTCTAGAAAAATCTATCCACAAGATATAACTAGAACATTCTAATCAACTAATAATCACATGACTGAAATGATTATGTGAGAGAAAATCTCTAGAAAATTCTATGTGTTAAATATTAAATTTAAATTCTAGAAATTTCTATATGTTCTAAGGTGTAATAACCTTGACCATTGTTTATTGTGAACAAGTTACATAACTAGGACAAACAAATTACATAATATTAAGGCCGTACAAAATAAAAACAATGAATAAAATGCATTATAGAATATTTACAATATTTTATACCTATAACAGTGATGAGAAACTTATGCTAAATTATAAAGTTTTCATCAGTAACATGAAATGTTTTATCTTGTACTACTTCTAATGAATGGAAAATAATGAAGAGAGAGTAAAATATGTTCATAGGAAAGGTAAACATTAAAATATTCAAAGGCAAATTAGCACTCTCAAAAACAGAAAAGAAGTTCGTGAAAAGGAAAAAAAGTCCGTCGTATATATGAAACACGGGGATACGATTAAATAAAAAAATTAATGTATTGTTTAACTCGGATTGACAGTTTATAAGCTTATTTTGACATATCATTTATTACTTATTACTTACGACTTGTATATTAATAGTTACCTATAGCTAGCTCTTTTGTAGTTAAGGAGGCTCACTTCTGATGTTTATATCAAGGATTCCTTGAAACGTATTTAAATGTATAATGCATTGTAGACTAACTGAAATGGGTGAAAGAAATATACAACTCCGTGTGCTTCTAATAGAGATAGAAGACATTAAAAATTTGACGGGAAATGAATTTCTCTTGATTTCCCTTAATTAAACTTAATTTTCTTAAAGCTAGGAAGTTATATCAAGAATTTTATGAAAACTTGTCAGGTATCTTAATGTGACCCATAGAAGACATTCATGAAATAAAACGTGGGGGTCTGTATGCAAAACTCTTTAAGCAATTGAACTGGAGTTCCGGAATCTGACACAAATTCAAAAATGTGATGAGTGAGCCACCTTCATCGAATCAAGTGACATCTAAGTATAATTGACATACGAGTAGATTAAATTTTAATTTTAGTAAATTTATGGAAAGAGTATAAATTAAATAACNTCAGTATGCAAACCCCCCCCCCCCCCCCCAACATATCGCATAATCCTGCATTATCTAAAAATTATCAAAAATCGAAATCCAAGTAGTTTGCGCATCTCTTACAGATGCCCAAACATCCTGTAAAATATCTTCAAAAGAGTAAGAGGATTTATCCAGACAAATGGTGTACCCTATAAGCATTATCTTGCCTAAAAATGATCACAGTTCAACAAATGCATTTTTGGGGGGTGAAAAACCAGCAAAAATCAAAATTCAAGCAGTGTACACATTTTCAATGTATGCAAAATCAATCTTCAAAATACCAAATTCCTGTCTTATAAATTGTACGAGGAGTTATACGGACAAATCATGTACCCTATAAGCATTATCTCGCCTAAAAACGACTAAGTTCAACAATGCATTTTGATATGACAGAGAAATGAAAATTTACCATCAAAAATTAAGCCAAGGAATTTGGCCTCTTTTACAATAGTAATAGGGCTATTGTACAGTTTTAGCTCTCACACTATGTAAACGGTGTCCTCTATAAAATGTTCCTTCATGTTCTGTGTTAGAAATTAAGAAGGCACAGTACACCATAGGATATAGTGGAAGTGTGTTTTCTAAAATCCAGGTAAAAAGAAACATGAAGGCACATTTTATCAAGGAGGATGTTTATATCGAGAAGGCACAGTACACCAGTTAAACAATGTGGCTCTGGATCCAGCTGCACTTTCCGTTCACAGCAGAAATGCATTCCAACTGTTTTAGAGCTGGAAGATTTAAAACCGTTTCGACAGCCCATTTTTCAATTCTGTTTAAGCAGAGTTGCAGTTGTCTTTCTATGTTATTTATGTTTTTGCCACGATAGCAAATCAGAAAATCATCTACATAAAGATACCATCAATGGGATCTTTTAAAACCTGGAACAAACTATTTATTTTAATACAAAGTAGTGTGACAAAGAGGATGCTTCCTTGAGGTACACCCATGTCTTGTTCAAAGAGTCAGGAAATGTAGAATCTAACATTGAATTAACGATCCTTGAGAAAATTCTCAATAAAATTTGGTAAACTTCCTCTCAACCCCATATCAAAAAGATCTTTTAAAATGCCATGTTTCCATGTGAGTGACCAGATCCGAGGCTATGGAGAAGAGAGTGAGAAATACCGACGACCGGGTTCCGTTGTTTCTGACACCGTCACAACGAAGCTATCAAAAACATTTTGATATGCAACTTCAAATCGATAGTTCTCGAGGGCGAACATATGTCGGCAATTTTCCAGGATTCGCCTCCTATTGCAGCCTTCAGAAAAGGGAAGAGTCTAAAACAGCACCTTGTAACTAGTTCTTTCAAGAGTGCTACTCCTAAAACTCCCTGTAAATATAAGGGCACTAGACAATGTAAGCGATCTCGCTGTTTGACTTGTTCTTTTACTTGGGAAACTGATGAAGTAGTAGGACCGGCTAACGTTTTCAAACTAAAAAATGGTTACGTGAACTACTGAAAATGTAGTGTATGCTGTTGGCTGTAAACGCTGTGGGATGATCTATGTGGGTGAGACCTGCCGTAGATTGGGTGATCGCTTTGTCGAACATAAACAGAGTGTCGCCAATGAAAAGGATTGCCCAGTAGGTATTTTATGAAAGGATATGGAGTAAATGAACATGAGACCATAACATTTATGTTAACTCCAACTGCAATTACATTTTCGGCGAGCCAACCACAGCATACTGGACATGCATGTAACTGTCCTTATACAAACTAGTACAAGTGAGAAACAACGACAGTTCCTTGAACAAAAATCATTAATTGTCTTGGAACTGCTCGACCCTTTGAATGCTAAGAAGCAGTCTATTTTATAATATTTTTTATGTATTGAAATTTGGCCATGGAGGTTTTTTCGGGGTTTCTATAGATGCTATTTCATCTAAATTTATATTAACAGATTCAACGTGTGGTTTAATACAAAGACCAAAAGGTTGTATAACTTTTGGGCGTTTTTCATGGTCAGCTTTGTGAAGAGGTTTGAAAACAGTCATGAGCAGGATTGGAAGCATACGCTTTAAGCTTTGTTGCATATTGTAAACCACGTTTAACGCATCGGTCTTCCAAGGAAGGTTCACTAACTGCAACATACAGACTCTCCACGGGAGAAGTTCTGAACGCACTTAATGAAAGACGCAAACCTTGGTGGTGAACGGTATCTAATAATTTAATGTATGATTTACGGGCAGAACCGTAAATAAAACATCATAATCTAATTTTGATCGAATCAACGATCGATATAAATTTAATAAAACAGTGTTATCCGCACTCCAGTCGGTACTCGACACAACTTTTAAAATATCTAATGCCTTAAGTCATTTATCTTTTTAACATTTTGATATGGGGAAGAAAGGAAAGATTACTGTCAAAGATTAAACCAAGGAACTTGGCCTCTTTCACAACAGTTATAGGGTTAATGTATAGTTTTAGCTCTGGGTCTGGATGCATTTTCCTATAACGACAGAAATGCATCCCGACTGTTTTCGAGCTTGAAAATTTAAAACCATTTTAAATTGCCCATTTTTCGATTCTGTTTAGACATAATTGTTATTGGCGTTCTATGTTGTTTTTACCATGATAGCAAATCAGGAAATCATCAACATAAAACGATCCGTCAATGCTATCTTTTAAGACCAGAGCCAAGCCATTTATTTTCATACTAAATAATTCAACAGAGAGGATACTTCCTTGCGGAACACCCATCTCTTGTTCAAATGAATCAGGAAAGGTCGAATTGACTCTGACATTGAATTCTCGATCCTTGAGAAAATTCTCAATAAAATTAGGCAAGCTTCCCCTCAACCCCATATCAAAAACAACGGCAGTAGAATACCGAAGGAACAAAGCACAAGATTACACAAATCAAAGTCCAGAGACAAGGCAAAAGCAAGAACACCAAAAGACGGAAGACCAAAGACACCACATGCCCACAAAACACACGAACATTACATATACAACACAAAATACTAAAGCACTAACAGTGTGAACTCTCAATAAACAAGAGTGACGTCAGGTGTCCTGGAAGATCTTTTAAAATTCCGTATTTCCATGTTGTATCGTATGCTTTTTCTATGTCGAAAAAGATAGGTACAGCATGCTCTTTCTGTAAGAATGCATTTCTAGTGAATGTTTCAAATCGAACTAGATAGTCTATTGTGGTTCAACCTTGTCGAAATCCATTTTGGATGTTCGACAGAAGACCGTTCGATTCGAGATACCAAACAAGACGGTTGTTTATCATCCGTTCCATGTCTTACAGACACAACTGGTTTATGCTAGTGGTGTGTAATTAGATGGTTCGGAATGATCTTTACCCGGTTTTGGAATAGGTATTATAGTTGCTTGTTTCCACATAGGTGGTAGTTTCCCTGTTTCCCAAATTCTATTAAAAAGGTTTAGAAGAATTTCCAGAGTTGTTATAGGAAGATGTTTGAGGAGTTGATAATGGATATCGTCAAGGCCACATGCCGTGTCATGTGCCTTATCCAAGGATTGTTTCAGTTCATCCATCGAAAACAATATGTTGTATTCCTCTGTATTTTTAGATTTAAAGTTAAGTTTGTTCCGTTCTTTTTGCACTTTAATTCTCTGAAATTCGGGTCCTAGATTTTTAGAAGAAGAACGTTTCTCAAATGTTTCTCCTATTTCATTGTTTAGATGTTAAAATATCTTGTCTGTTTTTTATGTGATGGACAGTAGCTTTTCTATTTTCACTCTTGATTTTTTGTACCATATTCCATACTTTGTTCATAGGGGTATTGCAATTTAATTTTGAAACAAAGTTGCGCCAAGAAGTGCGTCTTCTGTGTTTCAAGGTTCTTAGAGCTTTTGCATGAAAAACGCGAAAATTGCCAAGATTGTCTGTCGTCGGATGTCACAGTCATCGTCAAACCAGGGTTTCCCAGGCCGTTTTGGGTATTGCCTAAGACTTCGGTATAGATTCATCTGCAATGGAAAGTATTTCTTTTCACTTAAAAGACTTAAGGGATCAAGAATATCTTCAAACAATTCTGATTTCAATTCTTCTCTACATAAATTTTCATAAAGTGACCAATCAGTTTTATCAAATTTAAAGCGCTGTGGCTTTTCTCCGGTAGAAGAATAAAGATGTTGAAGAATGAACGGAAAATGATCACTACTACATAAGTCGTCGTGTACTTTCCAGGAGAAGTGCAACAGTAGAGATGGGTCAGTTATAGTTAGGTCTATAGCTGACAAAGTCCCATTTCAAAGATGTAAATATGTGTTTGAACTGTCATTAAAGATACATAAACTTTCCCGTGACATCATTTCTTCAATCTTTTTACCTCTTTCATTCAAATCAGCTATGCTCCACAATGGATTGTGCGCACTGAAGTCACCGATCATTATATATGGGGAGGGCAATTGGTCTGTCAAGTTTTTAAGTTGACTCAGACTGAGGTTGAAATTCTGTGGTTAATATACAGAACATAATTTGATCGTTTTATCTAAAGAATTTCTCACCGCAGCAGACTGAAGATCGGTATTAGAGCAACAGTACTGGTGAGAATATTGTTGTTGACTAGAATGGTTGAGCCAGCAGCTCGTTCATTCTCGGGTACATCAGTGCTGTAGAGGGGGTAATTCTTTACATTTAACGTATCCCTTTCTTCATGTGCGTTTCCTGAAGACAAAATGCCACAGGATTAAAAGCTTTAATTAATAAAGTAATTTCAACAAGATTGCTACGCATAGCTTTGTCCCCCGCCACTGCTGTAAAGTCGATAAAGTCCCATAACTCATGTGAAATTTTGCTAATCAAAATGTCGGCAGGATATGATCAATTGCATTAGATGGCAAACAGCCGAGCAAAATTTCAACAAAATCCCTGAATTGGATTTTGAGGAGATGTGTCCACGAAGTCTTCTTATGTTGTAGTAAGCATTAAGTCGACAAAGGCCATAACTCCCGTGAAATTTGTCGACTCAAAATGGCAGCAAAATATGATCAGGTACATATGGTGGCAAATGTTCAAAATAATTTCAGCTTAATCCGTTCAGTGGTTTCCGAGGAGTTGCGCCCACAACGTGTTTCTTAGCTGTAGCATGCATTAAGTCTATAAAATCCCATAACTCATGTAAAATTTGTCAAATCAAGATGTCGGCATGATACAACGGCAGTAGAATACCGAAGGAACAAGGGAAGCGACGACCACAAAAATCGAAATCCGAAGACATGGCAAAAACGGCAACAGAGAAAAACATAGACAAAACAAGGACATGAGACAGCTACAATGCACTGAAATAAAAAAACTACATTAAAACTAAGGCACTTATTGTGTGAACTCCCATGAAAATCGGGAGTGATATAAGGTGCTCCGGAAGAGTAAGCATGTCATGCCCCGCTAACGACACCCGTCACACTATCAGTGAGGCATATTGTGTTTTGAAAAGGTCTGTTTAGTAGCGGATTGGTGAATGTCATTTTCTAACCCTTAGACAAAAAAACCAATGAAATCCATGGTACATGTTACTTCTCTAACCCTCAATTAGTACCATGGAGAAATTTTGAAAACGCTTTTTATAAATTGCTAAAGTATTGAAACAATCACAAGGACAAATCGGTAGCACAAACATAACTGACGAAGACAAAACTAAAATATGATCAACTACAGTTGGTGACAAACGATCACACAAAATTCAGCAAAATCTGTCCACTTGTGTTAGATGGGTTTCGCCCACAAAAAAACGTGCCACACGGACGCAGACCATTACTATGTCCTGTCGCTTTGCGGCGGCGGACAATAAATTGCTATGATCTAGTACATATGTACATATGGAGACTAATAATCCTGGAAAACTTGAAGAAAATCTGAGTAGTGGTTTTGAGGAGTTGCGTCCACAAGATTTGCCATTGTATAACAACGTGGAAATATAACTCCCACAGAATTTGACGAATCAAAATGGCGATTCGATATGATCTATTACTAATGGTGACTAACTATCCTGTAAAATTTGAATCAATTCTGACCAGCGGTTTCTGAGGAATTGCGCCCACAAAAAACGTGACACATGTTGCGGCGGGACAATAAACTTGATCTTAAAACCCCGGCAATTCCATTGAATTATATTGTTAATTTTAGTCATATTGATGAGATATTTCCCTTTCGGGAAACTAAGGGATGACGAGACGATGGACTACTTACAGACAAAGACCTACTGTGTGGTTGTTCACTTTCAACGTTGTTATCCGGATCGGATGTATCCACTATCGACCAAGTGCGAATCGATGGGATCAACATCAGAGTCTAAACAAAGAAATTATTACAGTCATAAAATCAATGATGTTTACGACAATAATAACTTTTTTACAAAAGTGTTGACTATCAGAATGATCTCGTCGATTCGCACTTGTCCATGTCGGAATCTTATGTTCCCCAAATGCTTACATCCCAACACGGTTTTTTGGCGTGGACCGGATGTTTAAGATGTGCCAGTTTCTCCGTCTGAAGACAGGCTTTGATATCTATTAGACGCGCAAACAGACAAATGAGAACTATCACGCCTGCTCTTTCTTTGGCTATTGGCACATTTCGATTTAATTTTATAAGGAGACGATGAGCATTCTGCAGATTTTCCAACATTAGGAGAGAACAAAAAGGTTATTGGTTATTAGACTTGGAAATGCTTTTAGAGATTGATTGTTCTTTAGTGGAAATTGAAGACTGTGTTGACTAGGTTGCTGAAATAGGTGAATGTGTCCTAGTTGTTTGTTTATATTTTGTTGGTGTAATCATTTGATCTTTTAACACTGTCTTGGCAGGCAAATTTGTAGGATTTTAACTATCAAATGGCCAGGATAAAATTGTCTGGGTCTCCATATGCAATAAAGAAGGCCGTTGTCTAACTTTATCTGCATATTAAGAAGTTGCTGTCAATACTGTATTAGATGATAAAATTTGTCGACGGGCGTCACTGTATGATTTTTTTTTCTATTTTTATTTTAAGAATTTCCCTTTATTTGATATATAAGGGACAGTCTCTTGAGGAGGGCATATGGTCACCTCAGCAATTTTCACATTTCGATGCATTTGTGCAAGAAGTGCCTTGGTGGCCCTCTTCCGCGCATTTGAAGCATTTCAACTTGCTCCTACATAGTTTGGTGCCATGACCAAAATTTTTGCAAGTGAAGCATCCAACTGGGTTGGGAAGGAATTTGTCTATCTTTATAACAAAAGGACCAAAGATGTTGGAGGGATAGAAGTGTTAAAGGTTAATAGAAAAGTATTCATTTTAACAGTGCTTCCTGATTTCCATGTGTCGCCTTGTGCTGATAATTCGATATAAATTTCCTCATCGCTAAGATCTGAAAGATATTGACTTCTGTCTATCATAATACTGAGACACTATTTAGAGTTCTGTGAGGAGATGCCGAAACTTTGAACTCTAGAATTTTAGCTATGTTTAGTAAATTTTCACCTCGAGTTTTGGAAGTAGCTTCAATAAGTAAGTTACCCGATCGCATTCTGGAGACGTTTTTCACTGTTCCAGCAATGCTTTGGATAGTCTTTTGGAGAGCAAATGGGTTGATTTTTTTATATTTGCTTATCAGTTATCTTCAACTTCTGGAATAGAATCATCTGATTTTCTTTTTTTATTTGGAACAGGTTGGTTTTGAGGGGTTTGTTGTGCCATGTAGTTAGAAAGGAGATTTCATCATCTTTGTCAACCACCCACCACGGAGTGCCACCAAGGGCGATACTTTAATTCTTGGGATCTCCACCAGAAAGTATCATGTGTTCCAAAGATTGTATACTCAAGTGGAGCGTAACCATCTGGCATTGATGGAAAGCGTAC
Organism: Modiolus philippinarum; assembly: GCA_002080025.1. Taxonomy (NCBI): domain Eukaryota; kingdom Metazoa; phylum Mollusca; class Bivalvia; order Mytilida; family Modiolidae; genus Modiolus; species Modiolus philippinarum. The sequence goes on from MJUU01006241.1 coordinate 28,555, forward strand.
TACTTGATTGACCCATGAGCCACCGCCTTCTCCCGTACCTCCTACACTGTATTGATGGTTTAAATCAAGAAAAAAAAATGTTACACTAGTTAACTTAAACTCAAGTTGGAACGATATACTTGAGAGCTTGTCTTGACAAGCCGATTGGTCAGACCGGGCGGCGGACTACATGTATATCACAAGAATAAGTTATGCAAATATTTTCTCAGATAGAAATTATGGTGGAATGCAAAACCGGGGGGGGGGGGTTAAGATGCAAAATAAAAAAAATCGGTAGGGGCAGGTACATTAGCCTTCTATACGTCTGTATTAAGATAAGATATATAGAAAGAAATTCTTCACACTGCATGAAGCGACGAACTCCCCCACAGATCGTGTACAATGATTCGCGATTAGGCTTTCCGTATTTTGTTTTGCCCACAACGAGAGGGCATTCCCCTCTCCGCCACTCAGGGTGGACCCGGCAGCTCTGTGTACAGCGCCCATGGAAATTGATTCTGGTCCTGGTCTGGCATGAAACAGTGCATCTAGGTAAGAGAATTCAAGATATCGGCAGTAGAATACCGAAGGATCAAAGCATAAGATAACATAAATCAAAAATCAGAGACCAGGCGAAAACAATTGCGGAGGACCAAAGACACTACACACCAACAAAACACACAATTACTACAAATACAGCACTCAAACTAAAGCATTAACAGTGAAAAAGAAAGCGACATCGGGTGCTCCAGAAGGGTAATCATGTTTTCCTCTTTAAACAGAACCCGTCACACTGTCAGTGGCTAAATCCAGGGTATAGTCAGAATCGGTATTATCAAATCAAGGAGGACACAAGTTCGTTTTAATTTGTGACACTGACATTTCGTATTCATCTGAAGAGATGAAAGTATCAACGGCTGAATAAAATCAAGTTGAATCAATCTGAATTCAGTTGTATTAGGAAAATTAGATATCCACATTTATGTTGGGAAAACAACTACATATTTGCCGAGAAATTGGAAAATTATTTTGTAATATTGTTGTTGCAGGAAAGTAAATGATTTCAAATAAATAATGCAGGACATGCTTACCCTTCCGGAGCACCTGATGTCACTCTCAGTTTCACTGGAGTTCACACTGTGAGCGCCTTTATTTTGAATGTGATTGTTATTGCTGTGCTTTGTGTCTGTCTAACGTCATTGTTTTGTGTCTGGTGCCATTGTTTTCTGTGTTCTCGTTTTGCCATGTCTTTGGACTTTTTTTGTGGATTTCCATCCTTTGTTCCTTCGGTATTCTACCGCCGTTGTTTCATATGAGGACGACCATTTGATTTTCAGTTTAGTGGGCGATTTTGTCTAGAAAATTTATTTATTTTCATGAAAATATGGAACAAATTTATTTTCACCTACATGTATGTCACCTCAGATTATTTATTTCCATTTAGAACAAAAAAATTATTCTTCAAATCAAAATTATCCAATTCAATGAGGAGAAGGATTAGAATATTAATTTTCACTTGCACCAAAATTAAATTATTTATTTACAAAATCGCCCCCCCCCCGGAAATCAAATGCTCGTCCCCTAAGTGCTTTCACATAATATTTTTTTTTCAAGTATCTACGAATGGTTATTACATTGAGAATGTCCCACCTCAAGAACAACTTTATTCTACGCAATTGCCATGTGATAAGAAGTAAGAATGCAAATTGAATGTCTTTATTTTCTGTCTCCAGTATTCTTACGCTTGACTTTGTAACTTAAATAAGGAAAGGTATCATTAAATTATCCATTTCTGCAAAAGCCATTAGATTGGCAAAAGTTTTGAATACTTAAGTTGTCCGAGATTCGGGTCTAATTTCGAAATATGATAATAGAACGCAACATTGCTCCTAATTAAAGTAGCCACAACGAAATTTGCCGCGACTTTTCTCGAAATATCTTTTTCAGTAAATGTTAAAGGATGGCAAGGCATACACCAATGGAATGCTAATTTTATGCCGCTTCAGGCCGTGTATTATCATAATTTCACAACAAAGAATGCCAAAGTTTTCCATTACCCTTCTTTGTTATTTTAACAGAAAATGTGAGTCGAAAACAGAGGGAGTATATCTGGTTAACTGAGCACCTGCATTTATTATTATATTGCCCTGGGGTCTATGGTTTAACAAAAATACGTGGGTCGGGAGTTAATCTCGATTGCGAAACAAAAAATAATTCTGTAATAACTTGACAAAGTGTTAACAAAAACGTTTTAATTGTAAACAAATTTATGTTGATAAAAGTAAATAGTAACTGGATATTGGCTCTGCAAATTTTATTCTCAGATTTACCTAAACATTGTTATGTAAAGTAGTAAACAAATCCAAATTCTGTTTGTTCATTGGCCATCAGAATAAACAACAAATAAGCACCCTATATGCAAATAAGTAATCCATCGGCAATGTATTTGGTGTCTTTTTATTAGTTTGTTGGTTTGCATAAATCATTCATCAATCACTCCCACATCGAATTTCTTTAAAATTTGAGTTAAATTAACATTAAGGTCTACGGAAAATATTTTATTTGAACTTTGATCATTTCGGTTAATATACAAAGAGTAGCGGCAAAAAATGGAAAAGAATACATATAGGTTTAATTAGGGTCTTATTTAAAACAAAATAGCTACAGCGATTTAACATGCGGCAAATTTCGTTGTGCGTGCTTTAGAAATTGCAACACTTGTCTTGAAAGGAGTCCATGAGTGTCCCATAAAGAAATCTTGAACTTAAGGTTAAAGGCCCCTTTTTTCAGTCCAATGTTTAACCTTTGGAAATTTTATGTAAAACCCAGCCTAAACGACTTGTTGCTTTATTCCAAAAATTCGTCTGAAAATTATTGAGATAAATGCCCATGCAAAGCTACCATTATTTTATGCTAGTAACGAAGAATTTAATGATTTTGCAGAAAAAATCTTGAAAATATTGTGGTAGTTGAATGTTTTCTAGGACAAAAACGCGGTCTGTTCGCATGATTTGCCGTTTTTTATATTGATTATCATAAATAACTCATTCTTTTGTTCATAAAACTTGCAACTAATGGTAGCTTTGTATGCATAAATAAAACAGCTATATGCAAACGAAGTTTGGTGAGGAACCAACAAGCCGTTATGGCTGGGGGTTTTACATAAAATTTCTATAGGTTTAACATTGGACTGAAAAAGGGGCCTTTAACCTTAATCGATATACATTTGTTGTAAACTGTGATGTGTAAATCGTAATAGATATGTTTCATTTCTCCAGACAATTTTTAAAATTTCATAATATAGTCTAAAGTTTTCAGCATTTCAGCAGTGTCTTTTTTCTTTTTTTTTGTTCCTTTTGTTTTTGTTTGTTTTTTTTTTTTTTTTTTTTTTTTTTTTTGCCTGATGTTCATGTGTATTGACGATACCGCATATATTACCTGATATCACGAATATAGAGTATTTAGGCATCTAATAAGTGATTTCATCATGAATTTATTCTAATGCTCGACGCAAACTCGTTCTCATTATGAGGTATTATTATATGTCATTGTTGAAGGCCTTATTACAAATTCAAGATAAACAACAACGATACAATCATTGTTCAATTACCTCAATCCTATCATATATTTCTAGGGATATAGTAAATTAACACCGTGCCCCTTTGTTTTTTTTTATTCATGCCATATCAAGGCCACTAGCAGCCTTGTTAAAATATAACAAGTTGCTGAAATTATTCTCTTCCTTTCATTTATAATGGGTCCGGGAGGGGGTCTTTTATATCAGATTTTGAACTTCGAGAATTTTCCTTTTTGGAGTTCCGTCTGTTTCAAAAATATACGAGCCATTTTTGATAAAAAAAATCAAAATTTCATTGCACAGAATACTTAATTTAAAGCATATTACAACTTATATCAATATTGTAGATTTCATGCTGAAATCAATTAAACTTTCTCTAATGATGCACGCTTATTATCTATCCCTTGCACGAATAGTTATTTGCGGTACATAACGAGACGTTGAAGCTGGAGTTAGATATGAACTTGTTGAATCGCTTCTACAGGAATTTCGTTAGTCGAGAGCCAAGTAATAACACATCACGCGTGATGTTCTATTATTTTTTCGACGTTTCTATTGGACCACTGTGAAATCTCGTTGGCCGTTATTAACGTTACCTTGCAACGGTGTTGTTATTTGAAACAAAAAACAGCAGTGCGACACTAAATATTCACAGCATCATAAGAGAAATAGTTTTAACAACTCGAAAGAATTGTATATCGATGGATAACAACTCTCGTTCTGTAATTTCAAATATGATAAACTCGCCAAAGGCTCGTTTATTATATTATAAAATTACATAACTCTAGTTGATATCCATCGATATACAATTCTTTCTCGTTATGAAAACTATAAATATTATTAAAAGCAGTTTTAGATAAAAAATTATTCAACTTGATCTTGTGACCTATTTTTTACAGAATTATCTATAAAATATATTGAAAAAAAAATGAAAGTGACTGTTAATGCAGAGAAACTGTATAAAATTGGTTGAATAAATTTTAGTGATATGAAATAGCTAAAATGAACAATTACAGTAAAAACTGATTATTAATTATTCTTCGAATGAAAGTGATGTCATGTGATTTATAAAGCATTTTCTGTCGAATTTAATTGATTGGAAATCCGGGTTAATCTGGCAGGCAGAGAAAATGGGGCAGCTAGTTTCTGAGATCACCTCCTCCTACAGCTTTCAACTCAGATCCTTTTAGTTTCACAGTATATTTCAAATATACTTAAAATGTGCACATGGGTTTGTGCAAATTTTGGAATTTTCACCCATTTATCCGGAACTTAGTAATTTTAAGCAACATTTTCAAAAAGGGTTCTTTTTGTGAAATCGGGGTTCTTTTTGTGAAATCGGCTACTATAGCTTTGGAACTGTTATATATATTAATCTAAACTGTAAATAACTGAAAGCCATGTTATATGCATAGCATTTTTGCCGAGCTGTATGGGGTCGAATTCCGTGTTGATCTGACAGGCGTTGATAATGTGCAGCTATTTTGTACAATCAGCTCTTCCTTCATTTTTCAACACAGATTCTTAAAGCTTCACATAATGTTTTTATATATTGCAGATGTGCATATGACTTTGTGCAAATGTTTGGGATTTTTTTCGTATTCACCCAGAACTTAGTAATTTTAAGAAACGTTTTCTAAAAGAGTGCCTTTTTTGTGAAATCAACTCTTCCTACAGTTTTTAACTCAAATCTTTGAAACTGTTGTGTATATAAACGTCCGAAGACAGTGAATTTAAAGACCTACTACTTTTTTCCATCTGATAATCTGCTTATACAGCCATTGACGAATAAATTATATACGTATGCAGACAAGAGCAACTGTGTTTGAGTTCTAGGATGTGATATGATCGACATAATCTTTTACATTTTAATATAAACATCACAATTCAAGTGACACGCAAAACTGCTTTTTTAACTCAAAGTTGCCGTCCCCATTTCGATGAATTGCATCTAGTCAGTGATGTTTGATTCAAAACAATTGACAAAAAGCATACCCTTTGGATACATATACTTTTTTATTTGTAGAGGCTATTCTACTTCATATCCTTCCATTGATTACATACTTTAATTTATCAAAAGCATTGAATCATAAGTAAAGCCTTGTAAGGTACAAATTCTATCATAAGATATTTTATGAAAAGATATGGCGTAAATGAACATGAGACAATAACACATATGTTAACTCCAACAAAAATATCACATGTTGCTAGGGGAAGGCGGAGCAAACAAAAAATACTGCAAAATACCACATTGAGCAGAACCAATGAAATGAATGGATTTTAGCAAAAATTTGCATGAAGTATAATAATAGTATATATCATTGTTAAAGGCCTTATTACAACTTCAAGATAAATAACAAAAATACAAGCATTGTTCAATTTCCTCAATACTATCATATATTTCTAAGTATTTTGCAAATGAACACCGCACCCCTTTGTTCATTCTCTCCATATCAAGGCCACTAGGACCCAAATAAAATTTAAACAATTTCTGAAACTATTCTCTTAATTTCATTTTCAATGGGCCGTGGGTTGGGGTTGGGGTTTATATCAGGTTTTTAACTTAGCTGGTATAGAAGCATTGGACAATTTTCCTTTCCCGTGTTCCGTCTGTTTCAAAAACAAATGAGCCAATTTTGGTGAAAATTTCAAAATTGATTACAACATAATACAACTGACTTCAACATTGTGATGCAAACAAGTAAAAAATATTGAAGACATGAAAAGGACTTTAAATGCAGAGAAAATGTATAACATTGGTCAAATAAATTTCAGTGATAAGAAATAGCAACAACGGACAGTTACAGTTTTGTATATTGATTCATTCTTTGATTGTTAGTCAAGACATATAATTAATAAAGCATTTTTGTCGGGTATAATTGAGTAAAAACCCGGGTTAATCAGGCAGGAGAAAATGGGGCAGCTAGTTTGTGAAATTAGCTCTTACATAAGATTTTAACGCAGATCATTTAAGCTTCACAGAATGTTTTAAATACATGTGCACATGGCTTTGTGCATTTTTGTTTCATAATTTTCCCCCATTTATCCACATTTAAGTAATTTTAAGCAACATTCTCAAAAAGGGTACCTATTTTGTGAAATCGGCTCCGACAGTTTTCAATCCACATCTTTCAAATTATTATATACATTAATCTATACAGTAATATATATATATACGTGTCTATAGTTTTAATATAACAATGACATTGTAATTTACATTCTCAAAATCATCTGAGAGACAGATTGAATTTTTTGGTTGACCCATAACTGGATTCGAACCATCAACTCTTTGTACATCTTCGGCACAACGCCTAGCATGTTAACCAGAGGTGATACCCCTAGACCAAGTCCAGTTCCTCAAAGAAGAACTTCCGATAGCCTAGTGTAACCTTTCCACGTCGGTATTAATATCACATGGCTTCAATACACGATGTTTATTGCGTTGAGAGAATGTAGAGATGTTTTAAATTACAATGTTATTGTGTATATAATATCCTGGATTCTATCAAATCATTTAGATAGAATGCTGTGTGATTACAAGTTATATATATATAAAGTGGTCTATTTTTAGCACACAACAGTTGTTATACATGATACATTGGATTCTGTAATTATATTTAACAGAATGCTAGATATATATATAAATAATCGTCTGAAGGGCGCGACGAACCTGGACATCTTACTGAAAACTCTGGATAAGCAAAATATGCAAGCCCTTAAAAATTAATTATATATTCGTCTAAGGTAAGGGCCAGTATCTAAATTCACATGATTGTTTATTCCAATCAGGGAAGTTTGCGATCATTTAGCTTTGATTGTCAATCTTACATTAGCATACAAGTTCCGCAAAGGAATGGTGTATCCGTTAATCATTTCTCACTTCCGGCGCTCTGTTTGCCCCTTACTTTAGATATATATATATATTCAGTCAACGTGGAAACTTGCCCATCTCCCCGGATTTGCGAATATTTACGCTATTGCAGGGCCTAAAAATTTAAATATAACGGTCTATGGTAGTAACCCAACGGGGTTATAATTAGAGACATGAATATCGAGATTGCCATGTTCAAATTTCGGTTAATTAATATACTTAAGTCTCGCATTACGAGTCAAAATAAATTTGTAGTTCTTTATATTTTACATCCCTTTGGACTCACACAGAGATGGCGGGAGCAGTGTAATCTGTCTGTAATATCTGTGCATTCGAAGAACAGCCAAATCCCTCGGTGGGAAGGCCATCTCGATATTCATGTCTCTAATTCTAACCCCGTTGGGTTCCTACCATAGACCGTTATATTTAAATTTTTAGGCCCTGCATTAGCGTAAATATTCGCAAATCCGGGGATATGGCCACGTTGACTGAATTTATAGACAGCTTATTTATTCATTTAACTAACAGTCTGCATTCTCTTTCACTTTGTTTAAGAGAATCCATGGGACTTGTTTTGCTTTAAAATAAGAATTAGAGTGAGTACCGATGAAAACCCAACATCTTATTTGTTCTAAGTTTTTATGGTATGTTATGGATCGATCTTCGGCACAGCGCCTAGCATGTTAACCAGAGGTGATACCCCTAGACTACGTCCAGTTCCTCAAAAGAAGAACTTTCGATAGCCTAGTGTAACCTTTCCATGTCGGTATTAATATCACATGGCTTCCATACACGATGTTTATTGCGTTGAGAGAATGTAGAGATGTTTTTAAGTTACAATGTTATTGTGTATATAACATCATGGATTCAATCAAATCATTAGATAGAATGCTGTGTGATTATTAGTTATATATGTAAAGTGGTCTATTTTTAGCACACAACACGTGTTATATATAATACATTGGATTCTGTAATTATATTTAACAGAATGCTAGATTAGATGAAATAATTATTAAACGTGTCTATAGTTTTAATCTAACAATGCCATTGTAATTTACATTTTCAAAATCATCTGACAGACAGATTGAATTTTTTTTGGTTGATCCATAACTGTATTCGAACCTTCAACTCTTTGTACATCTTCGGCACAGCGCCTAGCATGTTAACCAGAGGTGATACCCCTAGACTGCGTCCAGTTCCTCAAAAGAAGAACTTTCGATAGCCTAGTGTAGCCTTTCCACCTCGGTATTAATATCACATACCTTCCATACACGATAACATCCTGTAGATGGCTACTTCGACAACTTATGTCTCTTCAGTGCAAATAAAATTAAAAACAATTATTCTGGAAGACTATGAAGCAAAACAAAATATATAAAAGTTAAAAGAGAACTAATAACCAAATGTATCTAACTATCAAGCAAAACTCAACAAAGGACAGAGCGTGCACGAAAGAGAAAGTCCTTGAACAATATTCACACAAATTTAGATACTACAAATTTGAAAATAAAATCGGTTTTTGGATCAGCACTTAAGCATTGACTACGGTGCCGATGTATTGACGTGATCAGAAATGGCAGAAAATATAGTGTTCATCTAGATAACCGATATTTACGCTTACATATAATTTAATTATGAAAAGATCTTAGTGTGCTGTCTAATATAAAACACGCACCATATTATTTGATAACCCTTTATTATTAAAGTCAAGTATAATAGAGTTAGCCTGGTAACATACCAACACCTTCCAATCAATAGAAGCATGGAACCAGTGGGAAAAAGGAAACAATCCTTCAAAATTTTATGTTAAAGTAATTCTGGTATAAGAATGTTTATTATTCTCTTCGAAATATTCATCACATTTCCTTTCTTCTTTTTTAGCCTTTTCACTTGTATTCTATTCATCTCAGTTCTAATTGATTGTCTCTTTCTTCACTATGCCCAACCTTCCAAAACTGTAGTCGTTTTAACACTACATTTCTCAGTTTCTCACTCATAATTATATATATTATAAAGTTCGACGCGCAACCGATTATCGTTGACAGTTTAATTATTTCTAAGAATATCTTTAAATGCTCTGTACTTATATTCCAATCTTCAACTATGTTGATGATGTGATTCATTGGTTCACAATACGGCGAAGATACTAATAGACTCAAAAGAGCATCATTCGTAGATAATTGGCATTGATCAAGAATGTCATGCAATGTCTGGACCGCGTATGTCACGTTATAAGCAGCACAAATTTTGTCAGTGTTATTATCAATCCAGTCGATCAATAGGTTTAGAATTACGGGAAAAATCTTTTTGGTATAAAGAAGTAAGTAGTATTTCAAGTACATTGATTTTCTTATGGCATCTTCTTCCATTTCATAGAGATTTCTGTACGTATTTCTCTCAACCCTCGCTGGCAATATCCTAAAATATTTGATACATGCATCTTTTTCTGTTTGAATGCGTGTAGAATCAGCCTCTTCGAACTGGTATGAATTAAAACAGTTAAACGAATACTGATAGATCTGTTCGTATGCTTTCTGACGTACGCCGTTTTTTATGTCCTCTTCTGGTCTGTATTTATTAAACAAAGCAATGTTCATCAAAAGACGTGGCGACTCTGATACCAAAAAAATGATCACGATACATGATACTAATATGCATGATTTCCTTTCATATCTTGAAGGCGACGCGTGTCCTCGGACTTTTTTACGTTTGCATAGAAAGTAAATCATGCATACTGCTGAAACTATCATTGCGCCTGTGCAAAAGATAACTGTAACAAGATAAATGATCGGAAAGTAGCTCAATACATACTTGTTTAGATTTTCAGATATAGCAGTGACTAAGCAGACACCACCTTTGCCAGGAGTCATGGTCACTACCGCCATTTTCGGAATGTGTAAAACGCATGATCCGATATAGCACAAAATGCAAAGTATCCTTGAACTCTTTTCCCTGATGTGTATTTTACTCCAAAATGGAAATACAACGACCAATAATTTCTGGAGTCCGAGCGATGTTGTAAGCAGTATTGATACAAAATGGAAACTGTCTGAAAAATTGGACAGGCAGTAATGCAAAAGACAGTACGGATACTTCAGAATGATAACAGGATAGTCTAAAGAGACGTTAAAAGAAGATCCAACATTAAGTGTTTTTGGTATTTCGTCATAGAGGCCATGAAATATTGGTTCGAATCCATATGTACATAAAGCCGTCAGACTGTCTGCTATCGCTAGTCCTTGCATAAGAATAGTTGACGGCGTTTTAATATTTTTGTCAAAAAGTGAAATAAAAACCAAAATATTCATCACAATGGCAGCGTAGGAAAATATTGGACCTCCAACAATATTTATCACGAAAGGAATTCGATTAAAAATAATGAAAATCATGTTTGAAAATTGTAGTCCTGTCAGTGATATTGCCGTTTTTCATTATACGACTGGATTTATATAGGTTTGCATTCGTAACGTTATCAGATTATCTACATGAATTTTTTCAGTGTTGGTAAAGGCTAAATCAAACATAAATGTCAACTATTACATCCGTCTCTGGAAATTAAAAAGAGCACATGATCAATAAATCATTTTACATTTTATGTTTAAAAAGCAGGGCTCTATGAAACGGAGAACTATTTAGTGTAGTGTAGTAAAGTAAGTGAGAAAAGAGCCGTCGGTCAAAAGAACGAACAATCCATGGACAAAGGCTACATCGGAAACACTAAGACTTTACTACAGGAAAATGTAGCCTCAGTATTTTTAAGTGGTTATAGTGTTGACAAAAACAGTAAACTTCTATAACACTCAAGGTAAAATTTTCATGTCAGACAAGTTTGACGATTGGGCTGGTGAATACCCTCTGGGACCTCTGTCCACAAGCAGTGGCATCGGCTAAATGGTTCAAAATACAAAAAAAAACATTTCACTAGTGATTAGGGTAATTAGGGGACAAAACAGTTTACGAAGTAGACAGGCCATATTTTACAAATCAAATGCAATGCTACAAGTTCCTCTGCTGGTAGTTTATTCACACTAACTGCGATGATGTTGAAAACTTTTCATAAAATTTTATTGAATTATATACAATTACTTGGATTTGTTACTTTTTGTAATAACTAGAGACATGTTTTGAATGCCAAAAAGCTTGATCTCAGCAAAATCAATAGTATATAATTGTGTAAATGACCCGCGGGTTTCATTTTCTATGGCAGTTTAACCCCTTGGTAATTTTTTCAGTCAAGTTTTCCCCCTTTCCATTGGAAAATGACTTTGCTCAGTTTATTGATGAAGAATTATAATTTTTTGTTTATTAACAGGGCGTGTCATTTTCAATGGAAGGGGGGATTCAATCAATCAACCAACCTTAAAACAAAATATTTTTGTAATGTGTATCAACTGATTATAAATAAATCCTCCAAATTTACATTTAAGCAGGAGTACAAAAGGTGTCAATGTCAATATAATGGCTTATAAAAATGAGATATTCACTTTTAAATAGAAGTGATAGTTGACAGAGCGTTCTCAAAATAAGATCTTTTAATCGATGACTATTGAAGTTCTCGAAGGGGGTCAGTTTGCCATGTTAGGTGGTTAAAATACCATGGCTTGTAAAAATGAAATATTCACTTTTAAATTGAAGTGATTGTTCATAGAAAGTAAGCAAAACAAGATCTTTCGATTGATTGCTCATGGAAATACCCATATTGAGTCAGTTTGCCATGTTAAACGGTCAAAATATGGCTTGTTATACAGTCAGCTTCCGATAGTTTGAACAACCAAGGGACTGACAAAACAGATCGAGCGAGAGAGGTATTCAAGCTATCAAGGTCGAACTCTAAAGGGACAAGAAACTGTTTTCGAGACGTCAATGGTGTTCGAGTTATTGCAGTTCGAGCCATCGAAGTTCTACTGTATCTTACTTTTTCTCGCTTTGAATTGAATAGACATTTCTTGGAAATGTATTAAAACAAGATCTATCAAACGTTAACTCATGAATGTACTACGAGGAAGGGGGTTAATTTTCTATGATGGGGAGGAATCGAGATTTTTTTTTGTAATTTGTTTATTTTTCAAGTAACAATAAAGGGATATAGAGTAAATGCAAATGAGACAAAATCTCTACAAATACATGGTAAAACCAAGCAATGGAACAATGCTTTTATTGTTCTTCAGCTTGAAGTCACCATGAGGCCTTCAACAATGAGAATTACTCATACCCCATAGCAAGCTCAAGACGGCCCCTAGTACCGGTTTGAGCGGAATTCATTGCTAATTGCTGAGCAACGCTACATCCATGTTTTTCTTCCTTAAATCTATAGATGCGGGATCGTCAACAAACATAAACTTAACTGGCAAAGTGTTCTTACAATCGCTGTAAACATGTTAAATCACAATATGACAGAAATATATAAAGCATTCAATATCATACTGATAGTGTATATATAATTTCTTTTAAAATCAACTGTATACATTTGTACTTTTATAAAACTACTGTCTCCAGAAGTGATCACATTCTATTAATTTTAGTATTCTGTGCAGGGAGATAAGTACAGTGCAGATTTTTTTTTCTATATTAATATAGTATTTTAAGTATTCATGTCCCCTTCACAGAAGGTTTCTGTCCATCATATCTACATTTATAAATAAAATATTTCAGAATAAGTAAAGTATGATTAATGGTATCATATAACTGAGCTTCATTTGTCAAACCAAAAATAATTTATTTTGGGGTAAGAGGAATTGTAATTCCACAGCAATTAAATGCATTTCTAATACCAATACAAATATTTTGCACAAATGAACATTCCCAAAAAATATGTATTAGTTTTTCCTAAGGTACAAAGCTCAGTTTCCGTCAATTTGCATTTATGCAAATAAGAGTTACATACCAAAATTCTATGAAAGAGTTTGAAATTGAGATTGTGTAGAACAGAGTCTCTTCAAATAAAAAAAGATGTGGTATATATTTGTCCCCAGTATTCATTTCTGAATTTTATTCATATTCCCATTTGTGTTATGCCCCAAGAGGTGTCTCTGTCACTTGTTCCAAACATAAATTGTAAAAATATTTACATGATTTAGAGTCACATTCCAATTTTTAATCAATAACCTTAGTTTCTTTATTATTCAACTTTTCTTTCCTATGTACAAGTCTCCTCCAGCTAGTTGAAATCGTACTTATCAATCCATAAAATGCCACAAATGTCACTTTCAAATTATACTAATCATTGAATTCCTCACATGTGTAAACTTATTTATTTTCTGACATTAAATCATTAAGGATAAACAGTTCTTTTTCACAAAAGGCGATCGAGTTTCTATTGTTTGTGAAAATGAAATATCGATCTTTTCTACCAACCTATAATTTTAATAAATGCATGAACACCTCGTTTTGACTTTAGTTCAAAAATTTTCGAGTTAAAATTAAGTTTGAATTGCAAAAATTTTCTAATTTTCGAGGACTATAATATCTACAGATAGCCTGCAGGTTTGCATCTCATTCAAGGTAGGGAACATACATTGACATTGGACATTATGAAAATTCTCCTCTGAAATTGCTCGAATAATTTTGAATATATTTGAACATGCTAGTCCTTGGATTGACCGCTTTAAAGTTGTTGATTTTTATGTTCTTACCTCAGCCAAGATTACTGCCGCCTAAAACCATAGTTAACATACGACATTATCGGAAATGCATTCAAAAATTTATTCGTCTGAAAAAGTTTGAACAATATTGACTAAAACTGTACATCAGTTTTTAGAGGGCTCTTTCAAAGTTTGTGATTTTTATGCTCATACCTCGTCCAAGATGGCTACCAGTGGGAAAAGTAGTTCAACCTTATTCACTATGGAAAATACATTCAAAGCTCTCTTCGTACACTGTTTCAACAATTTTTGTCAAAATATTCCTATATATAGTCCACTTCAATGTTTTTTCTCAATATTCCTACCTCGTCCAAGGCGGATGCAAGCAGATAACATGGGTTTACATAGGCCACTCTGAAGCAAGGAATCCATAAGATATTCTTATATGAAATTATGGCCCATTTGAAATCAAGGCTAGTAGCAATGATCTTTAGGTTGTTCTTCCTTAAAAGTTAAGATTTAAACTCGAGTCGTTTCAATCAGAGATCGAAGATTGCTGCATGCCACTGCGGATCTTTACTTTCTTAAAAAGGCATTATAATATGAGATGAGAATATTGAGGTTATTTACTTTTTAAATTGCAGCAAATGGGAAGAAACGTTTCCCGAAAAAAAAAACAACAAGAAGCCAGGTGAGCCATACAGGCTCACGTGTGCCAGTTGATATATATCTATTAAATATTGTTAAGGGCTGAACTCAGAAGGAGATCAATTTTCCTTCAGGGGACGGGTCAAATACTTTGAGTTGCAAATGCCACTTCCTACGGTGATTGTCAAACTACCATGGTTTGTAAATTGAGACATTATTTGCTGCTTTCTTTTTAAATACCAGTGAAAGTTCTAAGTTCTATCAAACGTTTATTAATGGAAGTACTTGCGGAGGTTGCAGGAATGATTTTCCAATGGAAAGCATGTTGAGGGTCATAATACTATAACTCTCTCTATTACAGAGATTTATTTAAGCAAGGTCTATCAATTTTTGGAGGGTAGTCAATATCTCATGTTAGGGAGGTATCCAAATACCATGACTTTAAAAATGAGAGAATTCACTATTCTCACATTTCTAATTGAAGTGACGTTTTTATTAGTACATGTATAATGGCCTTTATTGATTAACTGTAGTGTATTTGACTTAATATGTTTAAAACTGCCATTTCAATATGAATGACAAAGTATTGGAACATGACCTAAACTAGGCAAATATGGATTTTTCCATATTGGCCTAGTCCAATATGGAATATTTCATAAATCCTCCTGATTTATCGTCTCTCGTTATGAAAACATTAAAGCAAGCCGGTAGTGTGTAAATTGTCGTCTGCTGCTATGCTTTGACATGACGCAAGGTCTATCAAATATAAAGTACAGAAATACCGCTTTGACACAATTCAGTTGACACAATTCATGAAAATGGAGATAATCAATAAAGGCATCATTGTGTAATGTTTTTTTTTTATATTGGCATAGTTATAGATCCTCGGTATTCGGCTTGCGCCTCAGGCCAATATGGCTTCCCTCGCATCCATAACAATGCTAATATGAAATTCATTACGCCATTATACTATAATATTGTTAGTCAATAAGTAAATGCAGTGAATGCGAATAAGACATCATCAGTTTTATAAACCATTGGTTTTTGTTACCTTGCAACCTCAGGAGATGACCCCGTCCACCTCTGAGCTCTTTCCTAAAAAAGTTTGTAAGATTTTGTTAAAAAACTCCAAAATGATTGATTGATTGATTGAATATTGTTTAACGTCTACTCAGCAATATTTCAGCTATATCAAGACGAGAACAAGTTTGTTGATAAATAATCACTTTGGGGTATGGAAATGGCCATGGGACGGGAAATTCTGACTGCCACTGGAAAAGTAGGGTGAAATCGTCAAGGGCGGGGAATTTAGCCTTGTAGCCGATCACCTACGGACCACCCCAAAAAGAGCTTGCTACAAGGGTTCTTTAACGTGCAGGAAGCGTGGCATTTCTTCCAACACGTGGACCTGAGTTTACATCCCATCCGAAAGATGGGTTGTGTATTTATTAATCCCGCACAACCACGGAATGGGTCCTATTTCTATATCCCGGGACCCTCGGGGTCAGCCTCCGTTTAGGAGGGGTCACACCCCGCAAGCCGGAGATACTGGGTCCTATTTCTATATCCCGGGGTTCCCTCGGGGTCCTCTGTTAGGATGGCTCATACTCCAAGCTCAGAGGATGCTGCGGGCCTATTCTTCAGCCGGGACCGCGCACGGCGGCTCCAAAATGAAATATAACTTTTATTTAAAAGGTTG
This sequence comes from Modiolus philippinarum, assembly GCA_002080025.1. Classification (NCBI taxonomy): domain Eukaryota; kingdom Metazoa; phylum Mollusca; class Bivalvia; order Mytilida; family Modiolidae; genus Modiolus; species Modiolus philippinarum. The sequence goes on from MJUU01006241.1 coordinate 44,910, forward strand.
ACAAAGAAAGAAAGTATCTGATTATTTGTAAAGATTGGCCCATACGATGAGGAACTGACGTTTGATGGATTCTTGTCCAATAACTGTCTATGAACTGTCAATTCCTTTCAATTGCTTTATAACATAGGTAATCAACGATTTCAATGTTCGCCTCGTTATGGCACACAGTCACAGCAACCAAATTTTGCAAGGGTGTTGATCTACCATCCCCAAGACATGCATAAACAAGGTTAGATGATCTTACCATGTACAGAGACTGAGTTCTACACTCTTGAATGGTAGTCACCCCATTGGAAATTGAAGGTCAAAGTGACCTAAGTCTGCCTGTAAGCTGACCTACCATATTAGATGCAAACACGCAAGGTAAGATGATCCCTACATGTACAATTACTGAGATATGAACTCGACCATTAACTTAGATGTCTGTCGATCATGCGGAAATATAAGTCAAGGCGACCATATCTAGCCTGGATGCTGACTTATCACCAAAGATACTTGCACATGCTTGGATAGATTATCATATCATGCACAGTAAGTGAGATATGAACTCTGACGTAAACTTGAATGCGTGTAGATAATGTTGAAAATATAGGTTAATTTTGCCATGGCGCTGACCTACCAAATAACCCAAGCATATGGAAGGTAAGATGATCCTACTATGCACAATTGTTGAGTTCTAAAGTCGGATATACACTTAAGTGTCGATCATGTAGAAAGTATAAGTCAAAGTGACCTAAATGCTAACCTATTACCAGAGATTCATGCACATGCAAGGTTAGATTATCCTATCATGTACAGTTACTTCTGAACTCGGACGTTAAATTCAATGTAAGTCGATCATGTGGAAAATATAGGTCAAAGTGTCGTAACATTGCCTTGATACTGACCTACCACCAAAGATGCACATGGTAGGTTAGCTGATATTACCATGTAAAGCTACTAAGATCTGAGCTCGGATGCAAACTTTGATGTTAATCGATCATGCGGAAAATATAGGTCAAAGTGACTTAAATTTGCCTGAAGTCGACCTTCCACTTAAGATACATGCACATGCAAGGTTAGATGATTCCATCATGTAAAGTAACTGAGATTCGAACTTCGACATGAAATTCAATGGAAGGAAATCAAGCTTAAAATTAATGTAGGTCTTAAAGACTCAATTTTGCGGTATGCAAAGTTTGATGACTCTACCATGCATAGTTATAAGGATATATACCTAGATGCGGAGGGAAGACGCTGGGGGTACTCTAATATTATCCCTCAATTTGCCCCTACCATTGAAAATTGACCCTCCCTGCCTTTCCTCTGCAAGAATTTGAAAAATCTTGTTTGACTTACTCACTTGAACTGTCAATTCCACTGAATAAGTGAGGAAAATGAAACATAATGATATTTACATGCTATTGTCGTTTGACGATTCCCCCATGAAGCATTTAAAACCCCCGTCAAAGTGTCTTCTGAAAAAAAGTTTGATATATCCTATTCTAATAATTGTCTGTCCACTATCACATCTTTTTTAAAAAATACGAAAAAGAAAAAAAATCATTTTTACATGAAATTTTGACCCACAACCATTGGAAATCGACCCCTTCAAGGTTCTTGTATGAAAAACATATTTTTAGATTTCCCAACACCATTGGAAATTGCCAAACCCCTTTCCAACCATGTCAGAGTAACCCTTCAGTCTGATTCATAATTCAAAAAATGAAAAGACGAAACCAAATACATGACGACAACAAAACATCAGCAGATTTAAAACATTCTAAAAACAAATAATAAAAACAAGACAACATGTACAATTTGAAGATCAGAATCTTTTATTAGTACATTTTTAATTAATTTCAAAAGCAATGATAAGAATATATTCAGTACCTATTAAAAGTACACAAGTAAAAAGACTGCAGAAGAATAAAGGTGAAGGTGAGATAATGGAGTCGTATTCGGTGAATTGAATATATGTACACAATACCGTTCTATATAAAAATCTTCGGACAGTAATTAACACCCAAAATTCTTATATTCACATGTATATTTGTTTGCATCTCGTGTCTGAAAATGAAAATCTGGGACTCTCTTTTTAAGCTGAGACAAATACTTAATATATAAAAAATTGTTACACGTCTTCTTAAAGCATGTCTTGTCCTGTCTGTAGATTAATGGATGAATTCAAGGACCATTTAAGGTAGCGATCACTCCAAAGTGTTAGGATATCTAAACGAGTGGTGATAAAAGTTATTTTGCAAATTAGCTTATTGGTTTTATTGTTTTCCTCTTTTATCTCTGTATCATATATGAATAATTGAACTAAAAGAGAAAATATAAAGTTAGATAAAACGCTATTGGGAAATGACAGCATAGTATTTGATTAATTATATATATTATATTAAACAGAGTGACATTAGTTTTGACAATGGACATTTCTGTCAAAAAATGTTTTTTTTTTTGTGAAAAAAATGTGAAAAAAACTGAAAAGTGGCTTTTTTGGCCACTTTTCAGTTTTTTTACTCTTTTTCATAGATAATCGCAAAATTTGCTAGTAAATTAACAGTTTTATCGATTGAATTTCTATTATTTTAGAAATGCTTTAATACCTTACCATTCAGACTATGTCAGACAAGCGGTTGATCAATGCAATTTACTCACTGGAGTAAACTTCATTACCTGCAGAATTAAGACAGGAAATAAAAGTCTCCCCAAATGAGCAGTTGCTTTATCTCTGGTACAAGGTAATACATAAATTTCTGAAATAAACCAATCATTTAAAATGTTAATGAAATACTGTCAATAATTGCTTTACTTCATTCTAAATTTTTTTTTTTATAACTCGATTCTTCCTTTGTTTTTCTCAAAACACAAAGCTAAAATTTTATCTCGCTAGTATAAATTTACCTCAAAATCAATGTTAATAAGTGTCATTACCAGTTGTTTAAAGAATGATGAAGTTTGGAAATAATTGTATCTTTTTCGAAATTGCTAAAAATTTATCTTTTTCTAATTGCTAAAATTTTATTTTATTTATGAAATTGCTAAAATTTTATCTTTTCGAAATTGCTAAAATTTTATCTTTTTCGAAATTTCTAAAATTTTATCTTTCATGTATTATGCAAAAAGTAAAGTTTTTTTAACACACAAATTATAGCTGTATAATTAATTTTCAAAACAATATCGATATGATGAAAAACAATAAAAGAACAACACTAAAAGCGTCGTTCCTTTGCTTGTTTTTACTTTGTATTTGTCGAGACTTTGTCTCATGTGCATTTACTCCGGATCCTTTCATTCACCATGAGTATTCCAGAAGAAATGGCAAAATAAAGATCACATGAAAAGAGACCTAACAAACGACTAAAAAGTAAAATACAAAAGATACACAAAATTTATATATTTCAGTGTGAATCAAGCTCAAAAACAACAAGTGTAAACAGGTGCTCATGAAGAGTGTGGCACATCCTGTAAGTGAAAGATCCAATATAATGCACAGTAAAATGAAATGAAATCGATGATCATCTAAGGCGGATTTTAACATATGGCCTGTAAGTCGACTATTCAAACAGTTTTAGATCACTACAAGATCAAGGACGTCATCCGTTTGTTAGTTTTCACCTCTTTTTTATTGCGATCTTATCTCGTGTACATTTGCTCGATATCCCAATCCTTTTCATTGCTGTCTTTCTACCGTGTACTGGAGGTTGTTTAACAAATATTTACTAAAATCATACAGACCAGAGACGTGGTAACCGTAATAAAGCACGAAGAAACAAAAAAAACCAAAAAAGACACCCCCCCCAAAAAAAAAAAACAAAA
>MJUU01006241.1:65213-78173 GCA_002080025.1 Modiolus philippinarum
TTTTTTTTCATATTAACAGAGCATTTATACGGAAAACTAAACATCTTTACTTTAGACTTCAAAATGCAAGTCATGTCATATGCATAGTTATTGACAACACAGCACACGAGTTGTACACCAACACATCTATAAATATGGTCATTTACTGAAAGTACTACACGTGTGTACAGTTGAAAATTGTTTATTAATTCAATCAACATTACAGCTGTGTCAAATTAACAAGATCATAAAACAAGTATATTTGATTACCTGTACTAAATAGGAGACATCGATTTACATGTGTTTAAATGGTCCTTGGCTAAATAAAGTCAAATTTGTGTTTTTGTTTCCAAGAAAACGTTATTTATTTCAACAAACTTACAAAGGGTGCTTAAGCCTAGTGAATGCAAAATATGCACAGAATGTTTGTGCACTGAACTGAAAATTTGAATAAAATCAAGGCAACTAAATCTCATAAAAATCAGATAGCATGACCTTTGTTTTAGATATTTTAAAAATGGCTTTAGTGTCCACCAAGTCATGATTTACATGTACATGGAGCTGTACTGGCAACAGTCTTGATTAGATATATCAGACATATAATAGCCAAGGACATACGAGCAAAATGTATAGCCTACGTTGTTAATTTCTTTCTAACGAATTTCTCTGGAGTACTCTCATATTTTCCCTGTCATGCATCTCAGTAAACCACATAAGATATACAAAGGACAGCTATTTATTTAACATCAAGATACTGAAGGAGAGCATTTTACATACATATTTATTGTTTATTTCTTACACATAAAATTTAAGATAGGTATGATACCCACTAAATGAACATATCAAATCAATTCAAAGTGATAAATCAATCGCTACCTATAACCTGGAGTACACACTCCGGTAAGTACCCTAGTAAAATTTACGAAAACTGTTGCCAGCTCTGTAAAGACAATATTTTTTCAATTGGTTTGTTATTTTTTCCCCATTTAATGGATGTTGCGAACACATTAATGCATAGTATCTATAGTTTCTTAGTTGTATAAATTATGCTTCTTTACAAAGGCTCATTATTTTTGAATTTGTTGTACAACAATGCTATCTCAATGGTGCATAAGTGGTTCTCAGTGCTATTGTTTGACATTGTTTGAGGAAAATGAGTATATGATATCCAATTCTATATAAAAAACTAAAATATTTTGCATTATTATTTCTACGCAAAACGAGATCTATATTTGAGATAATTTCCTACACCATTCGACACGAAATTGACTACACTTACCAAATGCATAAAATCTTCTCGAAAACTGTGGTAACAGGTCATCTGTTACATACACTGTCATAACAAAATCAAATCGAATGCATTTTCATACATTTAGATAACAGATTCAGCCACTGAATTTACCACTTATATACAATTTTGACGGTTTTTCTTTAGGTTTTTGTTTAAATTCGTTGTATAGGACATCCAGAACCGAAAAAAGCTAACTGCTATTTGGAAGGCCAAATAACTAAATACCGAAGTTACTGAATGCAGATATTTCTGAGACCATCACCGGAAATTTTAAATGTCATGAAGTTTCGTATGTAATAGCTATGTTACCGGTCTATCTATCTGCAATTTGCGGCTGGAAATTAAAAAAACGAACAAACAAACAAACATTTTGCAAAATAAATATTGGCAACTGAGTTAATCTAAAGATAAAAATAGTTTATTTTTTTAAATACATTAAAAAAAAATAAATATCCATGAACACTATTATAATTTATCTATAAAATAGATTGATTTTGAAAATTTTAGATAATTATAAATAAAAGGAATTAACTTGTACATATACGGTAAAAAATCACTGAGTTGCACTGTCACAATCCGCCACAGTGCAACACAGTTATTTCAAATATTGTGGCTAACTGTCATGCACTGTTACAATCAAGGACAGTACATGACAGTAACACCAAATACTGTCAATAACTGACATGAACTGTAACAATCCGGGACAGTGCATGACAGTAGTCGTAAAGACTGTCATTTACTGTGTGTTACTAGTTAATCACAGTACTTGGGTATTACTGTTAATGACTGTCCCCGATTGGCACAGTTCTTGACAGTACTTAATAGATTTTTCACAGTACTACCACAGCAGAGAACAGTGAATGACAGTGAAAAAAATCACTGTTCCTGGTATGGACAGTACTTTTTTCTGTTCATAGTGAAACTGTGCTTTGATAAAGTATCAGAATATATTGACTCCGAAATAATTCTTCAGAAAAAAGTTGTAAAGTTAAGTGATTTGCGCGAGATGTTTGTCACAGAGTTAAATTCTACCGCGTTTGCAAATCCAAATTACCGATCCGAATCTCTAAAACTTAACCTTCAAAAATCATATGGAAATCGTTTGACATTTATAAGTCTTGAAAAACCTGGAAAATTTGGTTCATATTTGGTTGTTAATACTAATATTGATATTACATCTGCTGTGCGGTTTGCTTATGACCTTGGAACTGTTGACACCATCACCGAGACCGCAAAGATGCTTCGCACAGATATCTTAAACGACTATGAAAATTCTGCCGATTTACAATGGCCTCCTACAGCCCAATATCTTTCGGCAACTGGTCTGACTCTACCGAACAATTTAGAGCGGTTTTTAGTAATCCTTTTTACTGGAAAAGAGAGCATTACTCTATCTGAAAAGATTACTCGTCTAGTGAGCTCATTAGGGCAAGATATATGTAGAGCTGTTACATATGGACGTTGGAAGCTCCCAAAACATATCATACTCAGTATGGCACTTAGCCATTGGTTTCGCAGTGCCGAGCTTACAGCATTACTGAACAGATTTGGACACTCTGAAAGCTATTCTTTTTCACTTGAACTGGAAAGTGCTTTAGCAATGGCTGTAGAAAACACCTCCACTTTACTGTCCCCTCAAATTGTTCGCAATCCGATGTTCCTTCCATTTTCCATTCAGATTTCGATAATTATGATCAATTACTAAACGATATTTGTGGAATGGCCTCTGTGCCATCTCATGGCATTATGTTACAAGACTTTTCGTGTGCACCTGATGAAAATGTGGGCGGTACATTGCCTGAAGTATCTTCGGTCGATAAAACGGGGATTCGGTCTCTTAAATTAAAGACCCAGGACGTTTTACCAGACTGCTATGTAACAATTAAAAAGAGTCCAGGGTACCGGGTAAATCGATGGGAAGTGCAGGGTAGCAAAGAAGTATTTAATGTAGAATCAAGGGTTAATTTATTGTGGGTGATTGGAAGATACCTAAGCTCATATTTAACACAAGAGCTGCCAGGATTTGCAGGTTTTCAGTCCCTGATTGGAGTTTCTCCAACCAGATTAACAACAATCGACTACTATCCTGTGATCAACCAGCCCATAACAGACAATAAGGCTGTACAAGAATGTCTGAGATATTCAGAAGAGGGCGCAAAAGAAGTTGGTCAGGAATATGTTATTACAACATTTGATTTAGGTGTATGTATGAAGGCTTTCCCAATCATTTGGAACCAACCTAAAAAGTATGAAAAACACATCGTTATGATTGGTACATTTCATATTGTTTGTGCCTACCTTAAAATGATAGGAAAGAAAATGGAAGGAACCGGGTTGGTTGATATTTTATTAGAGGCCGGCATGATAGGCTCTGGATCAGTAAACGGTGTTATGTCAGGCAAACACTACAGCAGGTCTATGCACTGTCATAAAACTTTACTGGAAGCTTTGGAAAGGTTATTGTTTGAAGAATACTGCTCCTCCATCGATGAAGTAAAACCACTAGTAAGTCTTCCAGACCATAGTTTTGAGCTGCTCAAGAGACTTGTTGATGAGCCATGCAAGGAAACGTTGCATGAAGCTTTACAAGATGACAATATTTCAACATACATCGATGGTTTTGTCAAATATAGACAGTCAACACGCAACGGTCACCTAGGAAAGACTGCACAACTATGGGTGTCGTACATGGACCATATGTGGCTTGTTTTACAATTGACTAAAGCTGTCAAAACAAATAACTACAATCTCTATGCACAATGTCTGTTTCAAATGTGTGATTTGTTTTTCAGCTTTGGGGGTCAAAACTATGCTCGGTATCTGACGTTTTTTTCTGTTTTCTTGGCAAATATAGAACAATCCCATCCAGGAGCCACAGAACTGATATCCAGGGGCGCTATAAGTGTTGCAAGGTCGTTTATTCCGGGAAATCGTTGTCCTGTCGACAAAACCATCGAGGAAACATTCATGAAACATTCAAAATCACATGGTGGAGCAGGGGGGAGCAGTGCTGGCCTATCAGGTCTACTAAGTAATTATGAATCTTACCAAAGGTGGATTCGAACGGCACACGAACGAGCAGAGTTTGTGAAAGGTGCTTTTGACCTTGCAGATATGTTGGTTGACGAAACCAAGGAAGGTAAACATCGTGACATTCGCTTGTCTGAAATTAAAAGAAGCGAAGAATGTGTTTCAAAAGTTGCGGAAACCATTCTTGGTTTCGTCAACCCATTCAATACTGATGATAAGGACAAACTACTCTGCTTATCATCTGGTGCATTTGCAGGACCTACTGTAGAGTCAGATGTATTAGGCGCAGAGGTGAAAGGAAACTCAGCAAAAATTGCATTTATTACAGAAAGACTAGAGAAAAAGAACAAATTTTTTGACCCAATTAAAAGATTAAACTTAAAAACACTGTCCGAACTAAACAAAAAAACAACGGTGAAATCATCTCAAAATAAAATTTTGGAGTACCGCCAACAGAGTAACATTGCTTTTCACCTTTTGGTCCGTTCCCAATGTGAGGATCTACGGCTTGATTTGAAAGAGTTGATGACATTTCCCTTGACACCTGTGCCTTATAGCATCGCCACGCCTGACGGTTTCTTAAACAAAACAGACAAATCTAAAGGCTATCATTACCTCGTAAACAATATTGAGAATGTCCCGCCACCCCCAGATGACCAAACCCTTATTATTGAGGATGGCAATGCTCTTTTTTACTATTTAAAAGAACTGCCGGGAAATTTCAAGGACATAGCTATTAAAATATTTGACATGATAGTCCGCAAGTCTGATGTGGTATTCAGTACAGACATGTACCTTGAAAGATCAATCAAAGCGATGGAGCGGAAACGCAGAGGATGTGGCGAAAAATTAATAGTGACTGGGGGTAATACCAAGAAACCATCCGATTGGAAGACATTTCTCAGCAATGACGAAAATAAGGTACAGTTGATTAGGTTGCTTGCTCGGGTATAGAAAGATAACATGTTTGGGTCAAAGCTGGTCGGAAAGAAGTTAATTGCTATTTGCGAGGGTCATGCGCATCTTCTTACAAGCACTGAAGACGGGAAAAAAATAGTCTCCCAGGAGTTGGAAGATCTTAACTCAACCCAAGAGGAAACGGGACACACGTGTCGTCCTTTACTGTCGATATGGCCAGCAACAAGGGTACAGATACATCAGAGTCAGAAGTCCAGATACCGACATATTTTTTATTTTACTTTATTACGCCGTTACCCTGAATGAAATCACCATACTATTCGATACAGGATCCGGAAACAAAAGAATTATCAACATCACAAGTCTTGCAGAAAAATACGGCAACATTATGTGTTCTGCTTTCCTAGGACTTCATGCTTTCACAAGATGAGATAGCACAAGCGCTTTTAAAGGCATTGGTAAAGTAAAACCAATTAAAATATTACAAAAGTATCCTCAATTTCAAAACACATTCTCGATGTTGGGAGAAACCTGGAATATTACTGACGACCTTCTTCTTCAAATTGAATCTTTTACTTGCTTGATGTATGGAGGGAAAATATCTGTAACAAGGGTAAACGAATTACGTTACATTAAAATCCGTGAAAAGTGCTCTTCCACCAGGGAAGCCTTTGATGCTTCTAGAAACGTAGATATCGGCGTCCTGCCACCATGTGAGAAAAGTTTACTTGAACACATCAGAAGGGTCAATTTTCAGGTAGGAATATGGAAACGAGCTCACGTAGCAAGCCCAGCATATCCTGATCCTGAAGACAACAATGGTTGGCACGACGTCGATGGAATTTTAGAACCAAAATGGATGGAAGGTGATTTTATTCCACAGCAGCTTGTTGATGTTTTAGTTAATGAAAATGTACTGGAAGACACTGATAGTAAAAGTGATGAGGAAACACTGTATTCTATGTACGACATTGCAAGTGACAATGAAGAAGAGTCATAATTTTCCTCTATTTATGGACTGACTAGGTGTTGTGATACTTTGTCGGCCAACTTGTATATAGCATTTATAGTTTAGTAGGAATGCTTTTGTTGAAAATGTTTTTTTTTTGTCAGGATTAGTTCTTAGAAGTATACAGCTAGCTGTAAGCTAAATGGTCTAAACTACTCAATATATTCCGGATTTTCCATAAATTTTTCTGGGGTAGGGGATATAAATTTTCACGTTTTGCATGTCATTTACAGCTTTTTATTCGAATAAACCAGATAAAAGGTTCATTATATTTCCCTTAGTAAGACCAGTTAAAATAAACATTATTTCTTGGTACAACTTTTAGATTGTGAGACAATTGTAAAAATTCTTCTGAAAATTCTGATAATCTGAAAATCCCCGTTTTTCAATTTTTTTAGCCGAATATGACTCATTCCTCTACCAAATTGTTCTAAATTTGCTAAGTATGCTTTGTTTTATATTTCCAGTGCCTAAAACAAACGAATTGTCCTTCAGTTACCACTATGTGAGAATTAGAAACCAAAAACTTCATTTTTTCTGTATATTTTGTAGGGGTAGGGGTAGGATTTAGAGTTGTGTGAGATTCAAAGTATATCCAATATCAAATATTTTGTATCAGCGGTATTCCTTAAGCCCATACCTTTCGATTGATACCCAATTTGGGGTATTTTAATTATTTTTGTCGTGACTATTTTCAAATACAAAGGCTTATTTCTTAGAAAACGAAAATTTTCAAATTGCTGACACGTGGATCTAAAAAATGGGCTAGTTTGGTAATTGCGTGCAGGTTATGCTCGTGTTAACATGTTTTATTTTCAAGATATGATGTCAGAGGACTAAAAAAAATGGTCTTGTTCGGAAGTGGGGGGGGGGGGGGGGNGCACGGGGGGTTATTCCAGCCCACGGACTATTACATGTAATACTGACCATTCAATACTGCGACAGTGGGAACGTTGCATCGGATATAGTTCTAACTGGTAGATTGTAAGGTTAAGTTGGTTATTATTTTACATGTAATGCTGATCACTAAATGAATTCGATAGTGGGATCATTATCTCAGATTTAGTAGTGCCTGCTAAATGGGTAGGTTATGGTGGTCATTATGTTACATGTAATACTGACCATTCCGAGAATACGACAGTTTGATAATAATATCAGATATAGTACTGACTGGTAGATGGTAAAATTAGGTTGGTTATTATTTTACATGTAATGCTGATCATTTAATAAATTCAACAGTGCGTTAATTTTATCAGATATAGTACTGACTGGTAGATGGGTTGGTTATGGTGGTTATCATATTACATGTTATACTGACCATTCAATGAATACTACGGTTGGATTATCATATCAGATATAGCACTGACTGGTAGATTGGTAGGCTATGGTGGACATTATATTACATGTAATACTGACCATTTAATGAATGCGACAGTGCGATAATTTTATCAGATATAGTACTGACTGGTAGATGGGTAGGTTATGGTGGTAATTATATTTCATCTTATACTGACAATTCAAGAATGCGACAGTTTCATCCTAAAATATCAGATATAGCACTGACTGGTAGATGGGTAGGTTATGGTAGTTATCATATTCCATGTAATACTGACCATCCAATGAATACTACCGTGGGATCATTATATCAGATATCGTACTTACTTGTAGATGGGTAGGTTTTGGATGTAATTGTATTACATGTAATACTGACCATTCCATAATGCGACAGTAGGATCATTACATCAGATATAGTACTGACTTTTAAATGGGTAGCTTATGGTGGTAATTATATTGAATGTAGCACTGAACATTTAATGAATACGACATGGGATCATTTTATCAGATATAGTACTGACTGGTAGATGGGTAGGTGATGGTGGTCATTAAATTACATGTAATACTGCCCGATCAATGAATACGACAGTGGAATCCTCCTATCGGATATAGTACTGACTGGTAGATGGGTATGTCATGGTGGTAATTATATTACATGTAATACTGACCAGTCAATGAATACGACAGTTGGATCATTATATCAGATATCGTACTGACTGGTAGATGAGTAGATAAAGTTGGTTATTATATTTTATGTTATACTGACCATTCAATGAATACATGTACGACTGTGAGATCATTATATTACATATAATACTGACCATTCAATGAATGCGACAGTTTGATCATTATGTTAGATACAGTTTTGACTGGTAGATGGCTAGGTTATGGTGGTCATTATATTACATGTAATACTGATCATTTAATAAATGCGACAGTGCGATAATTTTATTAGATATAGTACTGACAAGTAGATAGGTAGGTTATGGTGGTCATTATATTTCATCTTATACTGATCATTGAAGAATGCGACAGTTTCATCATAATATATCAGATATAGTACTGACTGGTAGATAGGTATGTTATGGTGGTTATCATATTACATGTAATACTGACCATCCAATGAATACTACCGTGGGATCATTATATCAGATATCGTACTTACTTGTAGATGGGTAGGTTATGGTGGTAATTGTATTACATGTAATACTGACCATTCCATAATGCGACAGTAGGATAATTAAATCAGATATAATACTGACTGGTAGATGGGAAGCTTATGGTCATCGTTAATTAACATGTAACACTGACCATTCCATAAATGCGACAGTACGATCATTATATCAGATATAGTACTGACTTTTAGATGGGTAGCTTATGGTGGTAATTATATTAAATGCAGCACTGACCATTTAATGAATACGACATTGGAATCATTTTATCAGATATAGTACTGACTGGTAGATGGGTAGGTGATGGTGATCGTTAGTTAACATGTAACACTAACCATTCTATAAATGCGACAGTGCGATTATTATATCAGATATAGTACTGACTTTTAAAGGGGTAGCTTATGGTGGTAATTATATTAAATGTAGCACTGAACATTTAATGAATACGATAGTGGGATCATTTTATCAGATATAGTACTGACTGGTTGATGGGTAGGTGATGGTGGTCATTATATTACATGTAATACTGACCGATCAATGAATACGACAGTGGAATCATCATATCAGATATAGTACTGACTGGTAGATGGATACGTCATGGTTGTAATTATATTACATGTAATACTGACCATTCCATGAATACGACAGTGGGATCATTATATCAGATATCGTACTGACTGGTAGATGAGTAGATTATGGTAGATATTATATTACATGTTATACTGACCATTCAATGAATGCGACTGTGAGATCATTATATTACATATAATACTGACTGGTAGATGGGTAGTTTCTGGTGGTTTTCATATTACATGTAAAACTGACCATTCAATAAATGCGACAGTTTGATCATCATATTAGATATAGTACTGACTGGTAGATGGGTAGATTTTGGTGGTTATTATATTACATGTTATACTGACCATTCAATGAATACTACCGTGGGATCATTATATCAGATATCGTACTTACTTGTAGATGGGTAGGTTATGGTGGTAATTGTATTACATGTAATACTGACAAATCCATAATGCGACAGTAGGATAATTAAATCAGATATAATACTGACTGGTAGATGGGTAGCTTATGGTGTTCGTTAATTAACATGTAACACTGACCATTCCATAAATGCGACAGTACGATCATTATATCAGATATAGTACTGACTTTTAGATGGGTAGCTTATGGTGGTAATTATATTAAATGCAGCACTGACCATTTAATGAATACGACATTGGGATCATTTTATCAGATATAGTACTGACTGGTAGATGGATAGGTGATGGTGGTCATTATATTACATGTTATACTGACCGATCAATGAATACGGCAGTGGAATCATCATATCAGATACAGTACTGACTGGTAGATGGATACGTCATGGTTGTAATTATATTACATGTAATACTGACCATTCCATGAATACGATAGTGGGATCATTATATCAGATATCGTACTGACTGGTAGATGAGTAGATTATGGTGGATATTATTTTACATGTTATACTGACCATTCAATGAATGTGACTGTGAGATCATTATATTACATATAATACTGACTGGTAGATGGGTAGTTTCTAGTGGTTTTTCCCGGCACCTGAATAGGTTTTCAGGGGCTTTGGCTACAGAGCTGCCGGGCGCGTCCCCAGGTGGTGGATAGGGGAATGCCCTGTCTTTGCGGGGTAGTCAGGTCATAATACGGAAAGCCTGACCGCGAACCATTGTAGCCAAACTGTGTGGAGAAATGCCACGCTCCATGCAGTATAAAGACCCCTTCTATATTTCTCTAAAGAGAGCAGACGCACTGGGTGTCGTATAGAAGGCTAAATTTCCTGCCCCTACCCATTTCTCCCCTTTTCCAGTGGCAATCAAAAGTCGTTGCCCCGGTTGTCCCTTCCACCTTTATTTCTTTCTTCTTTTACTTACAATTTGTTTTGAATTGATTAACTTGTTCTCGTCCTGATATAGCTGAAATATTGCTCATTGGACGTTAAACTCTAACTAATCAATCAATCAATCTAGTGGTTTTCATATTACATGTAAAACTGACCATTCAATAATGCGACAGTGAGATCATTATACCAGATATAGTACTGATTGGTAGACGGGGAGGTTATGGTGGTTTTTAGATAGCATGTTATACTGACCATCCAATGAATACGACCGTGTGATCATTATATCAGATATCGTACTTACTTGTAGATGGGTTGGTTATGGTGGTCATTATATTACATGTAATACTGACCATTCCGATAATACGACAGTCTGATAATAATATCAGATATAGTACTGACTGGTAGATGGTAAGGTTAGGCTGGTAATTATTTTACATGTAAAGCTGACCATTAAATAAATGCGACAGTGCGATAATTTTATCAGATATAGTACTGACTCCTAAATGGGTAGGTTATGGTGGTCATTATATTACATGTATTACTGATCATTCCGAGAATACGACAGTTTGATAATAATATCAGATATAGTACTGACTGGTAGATGGTAAGGTTAGGTTGGATATTATTTTACATGTAATGCTGACCATTTAATAAATGTGATATGCTAAAGACTTTCAAGTTTACCGACCATGTTGCATTCAGTTCAATGGCGAAGCGATAGGAACTAAAATGTCTATTTGTCGGCTACCTTGAGAAAATATGTTCTATGAATTTAAAGAACATATCCCCGAGACCTTATAAAAAATACATTGATGATGTCTTCGGAGTGTCGGGGCGATGTCATCGGGGTGTCCTCCGACACTTAAGATGACCACAAGTCTTTCACTTGCCCTGGCCTTCAAATTCACCTTCAATATTATACCCAAGACAGTCTTTCAATTGTACAAGTAAGGATGGGCTAATTTCCACTTCAGTGTTCTAAAAACCAAAAGACGACAATTACTCGAATTATTGGTCATGTTACTCTTGGTCGTGCGAATATGCCATTCGAAAGTCACAATTCTGGTCATTTCGCCGTATTTGTAGTGACCAATAGGATTCTAGGACGTCTTTCATGTAATAATGATCAAAACCCATGTCAAAACCACAAGCCAAAACGTTCAAAGTGGTCATTATCTACACCATGTCAATACCGCTGTCCCAAGGGTAGTCTTAATTTCACGATAATGACCACTTCTTCATTAACTGTTACTTTTATTTCATTGAGGAACTATGATTGTTTTTACATTCCGCAATTTATTTGTAAACATTTGGTGTGGGGTTTCCTCACCGTTCATTGAAGATCTTATGGTGGCTTTGAGTTGTTATTGCTCCCCTTAGGGTCGTTGTCTCTTTGACACATTCCCCGTTTCCCTTCTTTTTCTTATTAAATTACATGTAAGTTCTTTGTGGTTTTATTACCTAATAAAATTGTTTTTCTATTATAAAAGAAATGCATTGATTTTCGCTATTTTTAAAAATAAATGCAAAGATTTCTTAAGGGAGGATTGATTCTTGTGAATACCGGGAAGAAAGTCGGTGAACTTTTGTCCGGGGAAATTTTACAAAAATATTGCCAGCAATATTCCGGCAAAAAAGGCTAGATCGTTTTTAATGATTAATTACCACTGACTTTAATTATGATAATCTTTACATATTTTGAACTTTCATTTCCTGCATGTTAAAATTGATTTCACCTGTGAAAGATTTATGTTTATAAATCACTAAAATTCGGAAATTTAAATACATTTTATGAATACATTAAAGGTAAATCTTTGTGCAGTTTTGTTACGAGTAAGTTTTTGAAATTTGATATTTGTCATGAAACAAATTCTCTTTGCTTCGGCTAGTATAATTATATGAGGTTTTATGAGTAAATAAAACAGCTATTTTTGCAAATGAAGACAATAGATTAGAAAAGTTTGCCGTCGGTGTCAGAAACTCCAAGTGTTCTATTGCCCTCGGACAATAGAACACTTAGTGATTTCTGACCCCTTGGGCAAAATATTCTAGTCTATTTACCTTATATGCATCAAATTACTGTAGTTTATTGTCTTATGAATGTTATACATACATTGCAGTTAGAGGCAATTGCAGTTTAAGCGTTTTAGATGTGCAAGCCACCGACACAATATTAATCAATCATCATGGTTTTGAAACTGGAGACCTGATGATTCTACAATCACAATTAGGCATTACCAAACGGTAATGTCCGGCATTATCACATAATAATATATCCGTTTGACATTTTAATGTACATTAAATACCACGTGGAAAGATTTCAACCAATAAA
>MJUU01006245.1:0-12735 GCA_002080025.1 Modiolus philippinarum
TGGAATAATAAAAGTCCCATGGGAATATTTCAATATTCCATTGGAAATAGTAAAATCCCATAGGAAACAGCATTTTCCCGTCGGATTTTGAAATTTCCATGTTTTTTTTTTAATTGGCACTATGATATGTAAACTTCTATTCTACTATTTTGTTTAGTCCCATGCGATTTCGCGCATTTTGGTTATTCACACTACTTGGTAACTCTCAAAATTGGTGGCACAAGATTTGCAATCATTGGAATTCTAAATTTAAATTGGAATGAGTTTAAAGTCGATTTTGATTGACAGGGCTGAGGTCAATGACGACAAACAAAGGGGTTCTGGTATATCTATAGATTTGGAATGAGTGTGGCCTGGAAATGTCAATCAACGTTAGTATGCAATTATGATCATTTTTCATGATCAACTGTGCAATATCATATACATGTATTATTAATTAACCAAGTACATTTAACGCAGCCAATTTAATACGAATGACAGAAAATGCCAACATACCAATATGGATTTTTTTGCAATGTCCTAGCCTAATGAGGGGTATCATAGATCATCTCTCGTTATGAAGACAATAGTAACTTGCCTAACTTGTCGTCTGATCACGAGCAAGGACGTCAAAAATTAAAGGTAAAGACCAATGGCTTTTCTCAGATATATAAAGATGCCAATATGACATACATTACGCATTAATACTATATTATGGAAAACATTTTAAATATTGATATTCTGATCTGTTCAAATCGTGTCACATGACGTTTGAGATTTCGCTGGGTCAACCGGTTAGCATTGGGTTGCATAGGAAGGTTAACCGGTAAAAAAATCGATATAATATAACAGTTACCAGCCTAGATAGTCTGTGACCCAGCGGTTTCTCTTCGAAATTGAAGTCACCATCGACCAATCTCTAGGGTCACCTTACTACCTCGAAGAGAAACCCCTCGGTCACACACTATCTACGGTGATTGAATATGCATACATAAAAGTACAAATATTATATTTTATTCAGGAATCTTCACATCGTTTTTTACGGAAAATTTTGGTCATTTCGACTTAAAGAGACTATCTTGACTACCATACCATATGCTTACATTCTAAATCGGAATCATCGCA
Source organism: Modiolus philippinarum (assembly GCA_002080025.1). Classification (NCBI taxonomy): domain Eukaryota; kingdom Metazoa; phylum Mollusca; class Bivalvia; order Mytilida; family Modiolidae; genus Modiolus; species Modiolus philippinarum. The sequence goes on from MJUU01006245.1 coordinate 1,105, forward strand.
GATACCAGAGCACTTAAGTAATCGCTACTGGTGTACTCGGAATTGTAGATATCAAGCGAAACTATCTTACATCGAAGGTGATTAATTTATTGCTAAACACAAAAATGATCGAAATTGTAAATATATATCGTATTAATTTCACCATATATTTAATATAATATTGATAATATACAAAGTTAACATGATTCAAGTTCAAAAATATTTTCTAGTACGTTTCTCATTGCATAAATAGTTAATACCCTTTTATTTACGATGTAAAATTGTTTTCCGTTTTTCAAGTATTTTATTAAGGGAGTTAAAAACGTTCAAATAAAAATCATTATGTTACATAGAGGAAAAGAAAGATAAATTAAATTTCAAAGGATTACTTTTTGACATAAGAATAACAAAGGAAATGGGTGTTATGTATAGTAATGTTTACGTTATGTAATGTTAAGTTTCTTGTCCGATTTTCTCTAATAAGAGGATTTCTTTATTTTTCTTAGATATGGTGTACTTGTACAGAGATAATATCTCATGTGTACGCTTTGTTCAATTACTATTATCTAAATTTATGTAAATTCTAAAACCGAAGGATTAACTCCCACCATCGTAGTTTTGTCCTTAGCTATATTTGATATTACTAATTATTCGGATTTAGTTTGGATTTATGCATTATAGCATTTTTTGAAATTATGGATTTCCTTTGTTTTGGTTCTAGTGCTACTGATGAGGAATAAATTTCCGAAATGGCCATACAGCTCATTAAAATTATTGCGGTTGGAGTTAACATATGTGTTATTGTCTCATGTTCATTTACCCCATATCCTTTCGTAAAATATTCATATAGTTTTGATATTTAAGTTTGAAAGATGAAAGTTAAAAGCTTCAATCATTACATTTGTAAATCAGAAAGTTAAAATTTTACTATGAAAAATCATTATATTTGAAACAGAAATTTTCCATTGTTTTTTTTAATAATTTTCTTAAACAAGGGATGGAAGTTATTTCCCAATAAACAATGAAATCTTATCAGTATATTTTTCTAATAGTGCAAAAAATGAAACCTAATTTGAAATGGTTTCAACATATTTTTTTGAAAAAATGTGAAGATAAAATATATGGTAAAAAAAAGAGTGCCCAAATACTTTTTGTGCATCCCTGTACATTGTATTGATTTACCAAAATTTGATGCTACGCATTTTAAATACTATATATATCTTTATTCTCTAAAACCACAAAACAGTAGTACAGAGATACTCATAAATTTCAGTTTACAAATATACTTATGTTTTACTAGTTTAGGACTATTTTGAAATTCGAAATGTTAAGATTTAATTGACATACTTATCTAAATTTTTGTTGAAAAGTTTGAAAATATTTTCTAGTAGTTGAATTAATTTGATATCAAAATTCATTCCTTTTTTTCTTTGAAAATACATAGAAAATGTCTTGTGTTAAAGGAAATGCTAATGTTACATTCAATGTTACTTTCATATTGTATATGAAGTGAAAATACTTTCGTATTGTATATGAAGTGAAAAAATTTTATCATAAGATATATATAATTATGTCGCCCCAGACGTAGTCGGGACGACATATTGTTTTTTGTCCGTTTCTCTATTATTATTATTATTATTATTACGCTTTCTTTCTTCCAATGATTTTTGTCCGGATTCGTTCTCAGTGATGCCTGGACAGTAATCATTCATATTTGGTACAAAGTTGGATCACCTTATGAATTTGTGCCTCCACCAAACAATTTTTTGAAAATGGCTGCCATTTTCAAGATGGCTGCCCAGTTACGTCAGTGTTTTCGTATGTTGGATTTTCATGAAAATCATCAAATCTCAAACATGACTGGACAGATTTCATTCCTATTTGGCAAAAAGTTGAATCACTATTAGAAGATGGGCATGCAGCAAAAAAAATCAAAATGGCCGACATTTCCAAGATGGCTGCCAAAATACGTCAAAATTTCAACTTTGTCCGATTTCAACGTAATTTGATTTCTAGGTAGATTTTGACGCTGCGAACAAGATGGAAGCATCGAATTGGCTGCCAGGGGCGACATCAGCTATTGCTTGCAATTGCAAATCTAGTTATTATTCTTATAACTTTGAATTTATATAGTCAACACATTTTCAAAAACTCCCTTGCAATTTAAACGTAATCGAAAAGTAATTATAATTACAACCAGATTTTTGGCTTGTAATCGATTATTTTCAATTACATGTAATCAAAATTCACATCAGTAATCGATTATAGTGCATTTGGTGGTTATAAAAATAGGGAAAATAATTAATTAAAAATCAGAGAAAAATTCTACACATTTTTATTGAAACATCTCTTAATAAAGTAGTCATTACATAACTAAACAACATATTTATGGTATTTTCCTCCAAAAAATAAAGATTTTGTCCATTGGTCACAATAGTAAATTTTCAAGACTTCAAGTTTGGGAGTATGCCATAGAACTAAACAGCTTGACCTGACCTTGACTGGCTATTGTTATACTAATTCTGTCACATGGCACTTATTTACATGTATGAAGAATTTAAATTTAGACTTTGCATTTGCATATAAACATAAACATCATTCACATGTATTGTTGTTTTCAAAGCAAACTAATTATAAAACCATTATTCACTCGGAAATCTTAATATGGCAAGGCTACCTTGTTGTTTTCACTTGATTGGTGAGAGGAAATTTGGAGAACAAATTGAAATTAAATTTAATAGCAATTAAATGAATATTTTTTTCTTGAAAAAATATTAACTTGTATTTTGATTATTATGGATTTTTCTTTTAACATTCAAACTAATGTATTTATTTACTTTTATATAAAAGTTAGATTTCTTGCTTCATATCACATGTACATTTTCATACTGTCCTTTAACTGTGGTACATGTCTATAAAAGTTTACATGTACTTTAATATATCTTTCAATACATAATGACATTCTCATACAATTTTCATCATGGTATTGATTTTACCTGAACAGATAATGAATAACGTTGAAGACTCATGACTTCCAAATTTGGTAAATAAAGTTTTACATACATGTAACTAGTGGTCAGCTGACTTGTTGTTTATAAACATTGAGCACATGTTGGCTGTTGAAATAGATTTTGTCACTCCCAATATAGAAAAACCGAAAACAGACATCATTTTACCCTTTGGTGAAATAGACAACTTTTTTTATTTGTTGACAGATCTACATGTAAAATTCATCGCTAATATGTATAACTTGGTCCTTCAAATAGATGTAGTTTAAAATTAGGAATATTAATGACTAGATTTTTAATGAATTTTTTTCCCTATTTCTATAGTCACCAAATGGACTTTACCTTTGATTACTTAAATATATAATGATATGTCCAATTGAATTATACCTATCTTTAATTGAATTAATCCTACCTTCAATCTGAGACATTTAAACACAGAGATTGGAAACTTGTTAACTAATCAGTTTTGACATAAAGAACAGCAAGCGGCCACAAAATGGTACGATTTTTTGCAGTATACTAAGTACTCTTCCTACATTTGTTATCGTAGAAAAATAGAAAATAGCTCATCAGATTCCCAAATGATTCCCATAACGCTAATCAGAATTAATTTTTCGATTTCTTTAAAAATAAGTTTTTAATGGCGATTTTCAGTATACATATTGAATTTGAGAAACTGTTATTTTGGGTTTTTATATGGTGTAGAATGTCAAACACTACTTTTTTCTTATACAAAGTAGAATTTTTAAAAAATATTATTAAACATATTTTGTAAAAGACGAATCCTTGCAATTTCGCTAATTGAAAATTTATTTCGATATCTTTATTCACTTTTAAGTGGTGCATTTTTCAAAACTGAGCATTTCTCTTCAGTGGCCACGATAAATCCTGGAATTATATCGAGTTGCTAATCTCTGTAATTAAATGTCTCTGCTTCAATTCAATTAAATATAGGTAAAATTGATTTGAAACTATCTTCAATTGAATTGAACCTATCTTCAAATGAATTAGGGAGATGCTGCATTTATACATATATTTAAATGGATTGAAGATAGGCTTAATTAAATTACATCTATCTTCAAATGAATTAAGGATAGGTTTGATTCGGTTAGACCTATCTTTATTTTTTTTTTAATTCTTTATTTCTCATAACCAATGTGAATACATAGGTATAGAGATACAAAATACAAAATAATATATAAATATAATATATACAGATTTACAGCCAAAAAAGGATGACAAACAAATGTAATCATATATGCAACAATTTTGGTCCTTTTTAACAACAGTCTGCTAAAAGGAAAAGTCTTTGGATTTATATTAATTTATATTAAACAAGAGACATAACATTTAGCAAAATATCTTTGTTTTGTAAACTAATATCTAGAACTTCAACAGGATTTTGAAAATTATGATAATCTTATACATAAGTTTATTATCACAACCCGACCGAATACACCATATTTACAAAATGTACATGTATATACAATATTTTTTGTATTAAAATCATGATTATACAAGCCATGATAGAAACAGGGATTTTTCTGCAATGAATAAGGACAGATTTTTCCAACATTATGCATTAAGATTGACGTATAATTATATGTAAATATGATTCTGATTGCATGCATTAAACAGATTTGTGTCCCATGAAAATATTAAATTGAAAAAAAAACTTATACTGTTTCTTGCTGTTTCTTAATATATATATATATATATATATATTATTAGAAATTATGTGAAACATATGCTCAAATAAAAATCTTGAAGGAAACCATGGAAACGATGCACACTTTTTTTCAAATGTGTGCAGTACAACATTTTATATTGAAATGCCATTTCACACTTGTCAAACCACACGCTGAAATATCAATACACAGGTTACCCGAATAAACATCAAATTAAGGTGAAAGGTGACCGGTCAATGCATCAACTGTGTGCTACATCCGGGACATTAAGCGATGGAGCCATCTTTAATTTCTTACAATCGTAAATATTGACAATTTTGCAAACGGATTGGAAGTAATTTCCCGTGAAATTAAACTGTTTTAATGTATATATTTCTTTAGCTAATTTATCAACAACAACAACAAACATTTATTTACAATCCTCAGACATCAATTACAATGTACAAGAGGTCAAATAACATTATACAATATACATACAAGTTAAAAGTTGATGCAAAGCATCAATTCGCCGCCATATTAGGTCAAGTAGAGTGTATGTCTTGGAAATGTGTTATTGTACTTTAATAGTACACGAAATATAAGCTCTGACCTTAACTTTAACCAATCATTGAACCATGAAATGTAGGTCACAGTGACGAACAAACTCATGTTTAATTTTGTTTTCTTTCGTAGAGACATCTGCATGCAAGATAACATGATACTATCTCTTATAGTACCTAAGATATGAACTCTGACCTAAATTCAATCAGTGTAAGTGGACCATGAAATTAAATCCTTTTCCCTCAAAGACATCTGCATGTAAAATTGTTTGATCCCATCTCTAATATTACATGACATATGAGCTGTCACTTAAACTCTTACCATATATCTAGGTCACTGTGACCTGATTCTTGTCACTACTGCATAAGATGACAGCCCTTGACATGCTGAACATTTTTAGCGGGAAGGGATATCGGATATAATTTTGAAAGGGAACCACCCAAGGACCATCCCTGCCAAGTTTGGTCCAAATTGGCCGTGCTTTCATAGGAGAGGAAAATAAGAAAAGTTTATGATGGATGACAACGATGAATGCTTCATGGTGGCAATAGTTCACATGACCCTTTGAGTCAGGTGAGCTAAGAACCCCTTTTTTAACAAATGGATTGGTTTGTAATATTATATATATATTAGTATTATTAGCATTTCTTTTTTTGCAAGTATCATTCTGTTCATATTAAAAATTGGTTAGCTGAAGCTATTAAAATGTATTGCATTAGACCAATTTATGTACAGACAATGGCAACAACCTGACAACAGAGTCATAACCTAATAGAATAAAGATTCTTTTTTATTGCACAAGCATACACTGTCAAATTCATTATAGTAACTGAAAAACAATAAAAATCACTTGCTTTATATGTTTATTTAAAATTTTAAAACTTCAAGTAAAAACGTAACAAAACAGATGTGACTAGGATCTTATAACTTTAACTGTATAAAAACATCTCATTTTTTTTTTTTAGTTGAAAACAATTGTAAAAAAAAATATTTATATATAAAATTGCAAAAAATGTTAACAATAATGGTTGTTTGTATTAAATATTATCTGTAAGATCATTGTATTCATGTTTGTGATGTTTACTGGTTTCATATTAAAAATGAAACTTTCTTCCGTTAAAGATGATCTTACAGAAAATATTTTATATAATAAAATGGCATTTTAATACATGTTGATTAAAAAAATGTTATAAGCGTAACATCTGTGAGAGTGAAACATATAGCCCGTACACCAACCTCTAAATTTGACATTTGTTTTTAATAGTAAATATAGATTGACAACACCAAAATGTCCTAAATTTGTGAGATTGTTTCTCATTTGATTGAATCAGTTGAAGGCTGACTTGTTTTTGGTGATTGTAATGTTGAACCATTGTTTTAATAGACATTCTTAATTAGTATCGATTTATTTCCAACTGATAATACAGTCAACAGCTTATTTTATATATTTGCTTAGTAATTGCCAATAGAGTAATTTGAATTTTAGGCATTTGAGATAATTTATAGTGTAGAACTAGTACAGCTGTAACAGTAATCATTACACAGCTGTCAAGCAATTTGACCCGTGTTTAATAAATACTTGATGGTATTTCAAAGATGATTGAAGGTCATTATTGTTATTGTTTGGTTTTAATTCATTTTATTACTTGTTCCATTTTTATGATTTTTGTTATTTTTGTTAAAATGATCGGGATCCAAAGCACGCTATCTTGACCCATTTCGACAGATTTTATTTTGTTTTCACTCTCACTAATGTTGACCTATATCAATTAACCCATATCTGAGACACACGTGTTTGGTAAAAAGATTGCGCCGGATCCGCTGGTTCTCGCTTTATGTATTTATCATTTTTTTATTATTTTTTTTTATGAACAACCAAAAATTAATAGTAATAATAACAATAATAATTGGAAACAATATGCAACCCCAAAAAAACATTGCAATTAAGGCAATCATGCATCTGCATCATGATATCCAGACACACTCCTCCGGACATGTAACAGAAAAGTCAAGCAAGCATAACCCGTCTCCCTTATCTTATTGATTTCCCTTTCACATTAGTTTTATATTAATGAAAATTAAATTAATAATTTTGTAAACAGTTTTCTTGAATTAATAATTTAAAAATATTTCCTATCTTATTGAAAAGGTATCTTCATTGTAAAAGATTAGGACACATTAGATCGATTCTAATGGAAAACAAACAACTGCTCCTGGTCACGTGCTCCTCCACTGAAGTTTCAAAATATCGTATCAAATATATTCGCCGCCTCCTGGCGGCGAATAATAAATAGATAACATGGTGAGTTGATTGTACGTTAACAGCTAGTGGGTAGGTAATATTAAAAACAACAAAACAAGCATACATACATATCGAGTAGACCGAACAATACAAAATGAAGACTGTGTAGAACATATATTGAAACGTGGATTATTGAATCAGTGAGAATTTAAAGGTATATGGAAGTAACAAAATAAATGCAATGTTTAAATTGATGGACAAATACCAAGTGAGGTTAAAAAAAATTAAAATTATGATATTTAAGGAAAACACACATGACAATACTGAAGAAAACATTTCTGCCGAGTGGGTAGGTATATTAGCATAACAATTTCCAGTTTTCATACTTTCAAGATATATTTGATATGCTGGAATATTTATATGTTATTTTATTTCATATATCGATGTATTTATAGCTAACAGGTTATTTTAATTAGGGAATGACAGTTCTGTTTCAATTTGAAAAGAAACGGGCATGCGTATTGGGCCGATTTGTTTGGATTGATAGATTTGAATAACTGCAACATCAGAGGCTTAGAAAGCATCTGCTGCAGTTATACAAGCCTAGCAGCAATCCAGTACAAAACCACGCCTACCAGTCTCTTTCCAATATACAACATTCATAATTTATTATTATAATGGGATATATATATATATATTCTTTATTTAAAAATTTAATAATAAATTCAGTTACTTCTGAGGGAAAAAGTAACAACGAATGTTCTGGATTTTTCAACTGTGATATTGATGTCAAACAGGGAGGAAATTTATCTCCCTTTTTGTTTTTCTTTATTTTTTAATGATTTAGAGAACTTTTTCACACAAAATAATATAACATGCTTGGAAAAAATTTCAGAAAGTTGCAGAGAACAAATGCTATGTTTTATTAAAATTTTCGTTATATTACATGCAGATGACACTGCTATATTATCAGAAACGGAAAGAGGGTTACAAGAATCATTGGACATTTTTGAACAATATTGTAATAGATGGAAACTTAGAGTTAACACCAATGAAACAAAGATTGTTATTTTTATTAAGAAGAAGTATAAACCTAAAATTATTTTTAAGTTATATGGTGAAGAAATTAATACACAAGACTCGTATAATTATTTAGGGATTATTTTTAATTATAATGGAAATTTCTGCACTGCAAGAAAAAAATTGCAAGACCAGGCTAATAAATCGCTATATTCACTGTATTATAAAATTAGAAATTTATCAATTCCAGTTGATGTACAGCTGAGATTATTTGATGCACTAGTTGCGCCAATATTGATGTATGCAAGCGAAGTGTGGGGGTTTGAAGATAAGAAAAATATTGAAAAAATACATATAAAGTTTTGTAAAAAAAATTCTCAATTTGAGAAGTACGAGTCCAAATTATATGGTATACGGTGAACTTGGTCGCTTTCCATTAGAGATTGTCATCAAGGTCAGAATGATCACATTTTGGAAGAATATGTTAATGAATCAAAACAAACTAAGTAGTATGTTGTATAGATTAATGTTTAAACTCTGGGGGAAAATGGCATAGATTTTAAGAGGATAAAATATGTGAAAACAGTTTTTGATGATATTAGCTTAAGTTTTGTGTGGCATTATCAAATACCCCTCAAAAAAGAAATTATCAAGCCAGTCGTAAAACAGAGATTGGTTGATCAATTTATTCAACATTAGTTTTCACAACTTGGCAATTCGTCTAGGGTGTGTTTTATTTATCATTTAAACAATGAGTTCAAATTAGAACCATATTTAATGAGACTGAATAAATCAGACCGAATTATAATGAGCAAATTGTGGTGTTCAAATTTAAAGTTACCGATTAAAACTGGTAGAGGGATAAATCTTCCTGTAGAAAACAGATTATGTAATATGTGTGATATGAACGCTATTGGAAATGAATTCCACTATCTTTTCATGTGCACATATCCATCAGTTTCGCGTTTGAGAGATAATCTAATCCAAAAATACTACAGCTTAAATCCTTCTGAGCATAAAATGATTGGTTTGCTTAGGAATTGTAACTATAAGCTATATACACCAATTTGTCTATTTATGCTTAAAATAGTACCCCTATTACAATGCTTATATGAATTGTATCACTTATTTTTTCTATTTTTATATTTCTATTTGTTAATATTTATTTAATTAATTATTCATTACTTTTTTTAAGGGGGAAAGGGTGATCCTTGTTTTGATCTGGATTGCTGCTAGGCTTGCATAACTGCAGCGCATGCTTTCTAAGCCCCTGAAACTGCAGTTCTGCAAGCCTATCAATCCAGACAAAACGGCGCAACGCGTTCATCTTTTTCTCTCAGAAGTAACTGAATTTATTATTACATTTTTAAATAAAGAATATATCATATATTAATCTGATGTTTTCACCAATATATCTACCTGGTATGAAACCAGTTTGGACCTTATCTATTAAGGTGGGTAGCACAACTTTTATTCGCTCATATATACAGCTGGCGGCCAATTCATATATAGAATTCAAAAGCGTTGTTCGTCTTCAATTTTTTCATGTACAGTCTTGTCTCGGTTTCTCATCTTTTGGGATACCGGAAATAATACATTTTTGTGTGACAGGCATTTTCCCCTTAGTAAAACCAAAATTTAACGAACCAACTACATATAAACTTGCCAATATCAACCAGAACAATTTTATGAACTCATTTGTAAACCAACCTGAACCAGGACTTTTTCCATTCTCTGGCCTTTCATCAGCAAATGCTAATTCTGTGTAACTTATTCCCCCCTCTTATTTGTCACTTACTTCATTTGATAGCTTGTGGAATTACAGCAAAGGGTAACTCATTCTTCAAAATTCATTCTAAATAAGGCAAACAATGATTCTAAATACTGCCCCTTTCTGGATCTACGTATCACCATTGAATCTGGTAAAATCAAAAACTAAAGTTTATGATAAAAGGGTTGATTTTGATTTTACAATTACTAATTTCCCCTTTCTTGACGGCGACGTTCCCCTAGCTCTATCCTACGGGGTGTATATATCTCAACTTGTACGATTCGCTCGCATTTGTTCCACCCTTGATGATTTTAATGAGCGTAACCTTACACTCACATCCAAACTTTTACAACAAGGTTACAGATTTCATAAATTACTAAATACTTTTAAATAGTTTTACAGAAGATATTAACATTTGATATCTAGATATGACGTGACTCGCAAGCAGCTAATTACAAAGGGCATTTCTCATCCTCGATTTTATGGAAATATTGTTAAAAAATGTCAAAAACTGATAAATAATCCAACTATAATAAAATAAAACTGGGACGTAACTTATCAACGAGATATTCTGAACAAATCCGTTAAATTGGCTTTGGATTCCAGTGACCTGAAGACTTTACATATATACTGGCCTCTCACTGATACTGCCGATGTCTCCTGAAATACATGAAGACTCTTTACCAAACCCTTCGGGGAGTTTTGAGTTTGATTTTTCTTCCGTAGTGCGACAGTGTTTTACCAGCAGACTGGATTCCTTGAGCTAGCCGGCACTTTAGCGGCGAGCACTTTTTTACCCTTCTTTCAAAATTACGTTTTGTCTTATGCTTTTTTTGTTTCAAGATAGTGGTCATTGAGTTAGTAGTCTAACTGTATTGGGTTTTATTCGCATGTTTATGATACTATATGGAAACGGGGAGAATGGGGAGGTGTGGGTACCCATAAACCGGTTTAACCCTACCACTTGCTTTTGCTATTGCCGGTACAAAGTCCGGCTATCCCGAGTTCCTATCGTTATTTATGTTTGTCTCTTGTTTTCATTATTGTTTTTCTGGTGCAGTTTGCTTGTAAATTGTGGCATGTGATTGTAGTTCCTGGCCATTGTAGGTGTTTGCTGTTTTCCTGTTTTTGTAATTTCAAATCATTCTTGTTTTTTATTTCTTTTTTGCGTATAAGTTTTGATAAGATAATTTTGCCTCTTTTAAAATTTCTTTTTGGTCATTAATTAACATTCCTTTTGAATTGATTAATTTTGTAATTTCTGAAGAGATATGTTTGGGTAAATATTTGTAGCAGATCCATAGTTTATAACCCAAGTGATAAACACTGACTATAGCAAAAACTTTGAAACATAACTTACGATAAGGTATGAGCATAGCTCAT
>MJUU01006246.1:0-25123 GCA_002080025.1 Modiolus philippinarum
TTGATCACTTATTGATAAAAAAACTGTAAGAGCTATGCAAAATATGTGACTATCAACTTACACTTTACATCCATAGAAATAAAAAAAAAATCCATCGAAATCAGATGAAAAATAAAGATTTGACATATTTTGAAAAATTGCAATTTTGGCCCCTTTGACCCATTGTAGCTCGGAAAAGGTAAAAGCTACGCCAAATCCTTTGGCATACTACTGAAAGCTTAGATCAAGAGGAATCCAAAGAAAAAATCCCATAAAAAAATCCGATGAAAAATAAAGATTTGACATATTTAGAAAAATTGCAATTTTTGCCCCTTTGGCCCCTTGTAGCTCAGAAACAGTATATACCGCGCAAAATCCGTTGACACACCTCTGAAAGCTTAGATCAAAAGGAATCCAAAGAAAAAAATCCCATGGAAATCCGATGAAAAATAAAGATTTGACATATTAAGAAAAATTGCAATTTTGGTCCCTTTGACCCCTAGTAGCTCAGAAACGGTAAGAGCTACACCAAATCCATTGACATACTACTGAAAGCTTAGATCAAGAGGAATCCAAAGAAAAAAATCCCATCGAAATCCGATGAAAAATAAAGATTTGACATATTTAGAAAAAATGCAATTTTGGCCCCTTTGACCCCTTGTAGCTCGGAAATGGTAAGAGCTACGCCAAATCCGTTGCATACATCTGAAAGCTTAGATCAAGGGGAATCCAAAGAAAAAAATCCGATTGAAATCCGATGAAAATTAGAAATTCCACATTATCTGCAAATTCGCAAATTTGGCCCCTTCGGCCCCTCATAGCTGGGAAAGGAAACAAGTTATCAAAAATCTAATAGCTGAGTGCCATATTAATTTATCACACGGAATCCATTGAAAAAAACTGCATCAAAATCGGACTTAAAATAAAAAAAATAATTTTTTTGAGATTAGCCCCTGTTGGGCCCATTTATCTCGTGAGCGGTACATGCTACGTGAAATTCGTTGGCTACTCCAGATTGGAAATTTCCTCAGGAGCACACTGAAACAAACCCCATTAAAATCCAATAAATAATAAAGATTCTACAGTCAAATATGTGAAAACACCCAATTTAACCCTTTTTTGGCCCCTAATTCTGAAATGGTTGGGGCAAAAAACTAAAGAAAAAAAAGTTTCTCAATAATGTTCCAAGAAACATCATACTAAGATTTGAAAACAATCCGTCCACTAGAACCAAAGTTATGCTGTCCACAGACACGAAAATACATAATTTAACCCCTTTTTGGCCCCTTTTTTGCCTCTTTTTCAAAAACGGGTTGGGCAGGGAACGCGAAATTAAAACCCGGGCTTAAGCTTGTGTCAACAAACATCATGCTAAAATTTGGTAACAATCCGTTCACTAGTACCAAAGTTATGCTGTCCACAGACGCCGACACCGACGCCAACGCCGACGCCAGCGCCATACCATAATACGACCGCAAAATTTTTGCGGTCGTATAAAAAACAACTTTTTTGCAGGAAAATTTTGGCCAAGTTTGGTTTCAATTGGCTGAGTAGTTTTAGAGGAGAAGATCTCCCATAAGGTCCAATGTTAAAACTATGATCCCCGTTGGCGGCCATCTTGGATATAGCGCGGATCTGAAAAACATCTTTTTTGCAGGGGACCATCTAAGGACTATTTTGGCCAAGTTTGGTTTCAATTGGCCTTGTAGTTTCAGAGGAGAAGATCTTTGAATGTCTTTTCTCATAGGGTCCAATGTTAAAACTATGATTCCCGTTGGCGGCCATCTTGGATATAGTGCAGATCTGAAAAACAACTTTTTTGCAAGGGACCATCTAAGGACAATTGTGGCCAAGTTCGGTTTCAATTGGCTGAGTAGTTTCAGAGGAGAAGATCTTTGAATGTCTTTTCCCATAGGGTCCAATGTTAAAACTATGATCCCCGCTGGCGGCCATCTTGGATATAGCGCGGATCTGAAAAACAACTTTTTTGCAGGGGACCATCTAGGAATTTTGTGGCCAAGCTTGATTTCAATTGGCCCAGTAGTTTCAGAGGAAAAGATCTTAGAATGTGTTTCCCATAGAGTCCAATGTTAAAAACTATGATCCCCGCTGGCGTCCATCTTGGATATAGCGCGGATCTGAAAAACAACTTTTTTGCAGGGGACCATCTAAGGACTATTGTGGCCAACTTTGGTTTCAATTGGCCCAGTAGTTTAAGAGAAGAAGATCTTTGAAAGTGTTTTTCCCTGGGGTCCAATGTTAAAACTATGATTCCCGCTGGCGGCCATCTTGGATATAGGGCGGATCTGAAAAACAACTTTTTTACAGGGGATCATCTAAGGACTATTGTGGCCAAGTTTGGTTTCAATTGGCTCAGTAGTTTCAGAGGAGAAGATCTTTGAAAGTGTTTTCCCATAGGGTCCAATGTTAAAACTTTGATCCCCGCTGGCGGCCATCTTGGATATAGCGCGGATCTGAAAAACAAGTTTTTTGCAGGGGACCATCTAAGTATTGTGGCCAAGTTCGGTTTCAATTGGCCCAGTAGTTTCAGAGGAGAAGATCTTTGAAAGTATTTTCCCATAGGGTCCAATGTTAAAACTATGATTCCCGTTGGCGGCCATCTTGGATATAGGGCGGATCTGAAAAACAACTTTTTTGTAAGGGACCATCTAAGGACTATTGTGGCCAAGTTTGGCTTTAATTGGCCCAGTAGTTTCTGAGGAGGAGATTTTTGAAAGTATTTTCAAATAGGGTCCAATGTTAAAACTATGATCCCCGCTGGCGGCCATCTTGGATATAGCGCGGATCTGAAAAACAACTTTTTTGCAGGGGACCATCTAAGGACTATTGTGGCCAAGTTTGGTTTCAATTGGCCCAGTAGTTGCAGAGAAGATGATCTTTGAATGAAAAGTTTACGCCGGACGGACGGACGACGGACGAAAAGTGATGGCAAAAGCTCACCCTGGCTATAGCCAGGTGAGCTAAAAAAAGGTGACACACCTTAAATCACGATTATCTGTTAACTGATGGAAACAAACAACTACATGTATTGAACTTGCAAACATCAAAATCTGCGACCATTATAAATAGATACAATCTATTTTAGTAACAAACATCTCACCAGTACTCTTATCTCAAAACCCCTCACAGAAACTGTCGGTTGTCATATTCTCCTCTCCCCTGCAGTAAAACAAAATACAAGAATTACAGCTAATTTTAGTCTTCTTGTGACCTTTAGCATATCTGTTTATTGTTTATAATCCTATTACAATAAAGAATTTCCCATTTCTGATTTCTGTGACAGACATTTTACATTTGACTAGACCTAGCATTGAGTCGTTTAATTAAATCTATCGAACTTCATTTGTTCCTGGTTTCGATTTAATTTTCTTATATGACGGATGATCCCTGCATAGCAGGAGATGCCTAACCAGCCAACGCACCCGGATTCACATCATAGGAAATATGTTATTTTGCCATGTACCACTACAGACTAACCTAACAAATTGAACACTTTTAATGTACCACTTACAGCTACTGTAAAAAAAAAACTGACTTTAAAAGGAGAAAAATATAACATTGAAAATATACCACGACATTGGGGTCATGGGGAGCAATGTGACATACCAACAGCAACCTACAAACCAAATACAATTAACATACCACTTAAAGTTACTTAGGGATTGATCTGACCAAAAAACTTAACATGCTAATTTGAACGTGGAATTGAGATCAAGGATGAAAAGCTTTATTGCAGACTGTGACATACTACCTAAGATCAACCTATATACCAAATAACACTGACCTACTACTTATAATGGCATAAGATCATTATGGACGCTGTCGATGATTACGCAAGAGCATGGGTTAAGAGAGAGGCGTACTAAGAACCAGAACTTGAATCCTTGGAGAGACTGGATAAGATTTTTAGATGTGTTAACTATCATCCCAGTCTGTATTTGAAGGCCGTGAAGCCCGTATGTGCCTCTCTGCATTTGACGACAAATATGTTGTTGTATCTGCAGACAAAGCTTTTTGTATGTAAAGCACATTATTACGGAACTAGACACTAACCACAATACATGCAAAATAGTTTCCCTTATTATAGAAAAAATCCTCTCAAATCACAGGTCATTCATCACCCTTATAAGCTGAGTTCTCGGCGAACAGTTTAGGTAAGGAGAGTTCGCGTATAATTGGTTTAGTCCGGTTGGATAATGTTTAGCCCGGTTGACAAAAATGTAAACAAATCTCTTATTTTAAGTAACATTGGATAACATTTTGTCTCGGTTCAGGATAATGTTTAGGTACGGTTTTTGATATTTGAACATTACCTGTACCAAAACATTATCCAGCTTAATAGGGGTGTTTATGTCCTCTTTAAATAACGAAACAAAAAAAAAAATCACAATCTAGACCCGTCATACCTGTATTTGATACCTAAATAACACAAAAATCGATACAAGGAAATCTCCATTTTGGTTAACTACTGAATTGTCTATGGAACTAACATTTTTCTTAAAAGACAGGCATCAAGCAGGCGGGGAAGTGGTTGAAATAGAACAATAGAAATTGAGCTCTTGTTTAAATGAGGTAGAAATGTTACTATTTGGATTGTTTACCATAGATGCATAGTTATAAAAGTTATTTCATTGAAAAAAGTACGATTATTTTTCATTCCTACATTTTCAATTATATGAAAACAACTTAGATTGCCACATGTGACCGCATAGACGCACACATAATTTTAAAATAGGCATAAAAGATCAATTTAGTGTCTGTCTTTCAAAGTGGAACCCCAAAAAGACCATCTTTAATTTTGACGAAAATTTATATACGGATTGCCAATATACCAATTAATCCATGTGCAAATTTTTATGTCTGCCCTTTGCAGCGTCTCTCCAGAATAAAAGTTCAAACGCGATATAATTTTTATATCCTATGCATTCTTCCTGATTTTTCTTTAAGGAATTAGCCTTGTATAAGAAACGAAACTGTCAACAAATCACCCCAAAAGAATACAAAATGGCAACCAACCGTATAACACCTTAAATACTAATTAAAACGTGCCCAAAAATCTTGAAATCAAAGGAATTGAAATACTAAAAGTAATAATGCCCGATATAGCCCTTTTCAAAAAGTGTTGTTATTTTTTCCTAAATTGAAACTCTTCTGTCAAGTGATGGTACAACAACCTTGACTCCCGGTTATTACCATACATACATAGCATGTGGAAATGCTAATAATATTAAAATAAAATTTATCATATAAAAACTGTAAATAGAAATTCAAATTAACAAAATTAGGAAATTAAGGGCCAAAATATCTATAAAACAACGGTAGCAGAATACCGAAGGAAAAAAGGGGTGAAATTCACAAAAATCGAAGTCCAAAGACAGGGCAAAAACGAGAAAACAGAAAACAATGACGTTAGACACAAAACAATAACGTTAGACAGATACAAAGCACAGAAACAGAAATTACAACATTCAGAACGAAGGCACTCACAGTGTGAACTCCAGTGAAACTGAGAGTGACATCAGGTGCTCCGGAAGGGTAAGCATGTCCTGCTCTGTTAACAGCACTCATCACACTGTGAGTGATTCAATCCGGGAAAATGTCAAAGTCGGTAGTCAAATTCGGGAAGACGTGAATCTAGCTGAAAATGTCCACTGTCATTTGGGATACTGACACGTCATATCTATATATAAAATGATTATATTTAACAAATATTTATATTTTTTAACTTGATTCTTTAAGTACAAAAATTAAAGCGATATTGTCAAAAATGTAATAATTATTGGTCCGTGTTGTTCATTTTTGTATATGTGCGTGTCTTCATTTTCTTTTCTGTGTCATGCCCATGTTATGTCTTCGTTTTTTTGTTTTTCCGACGTTGCCATTGTCCTTGGATTGTTCTTTTTAGACTGACGGTTCGGTTCTCACTTACTTTTAAAAACCCAGAATATAAAGAAAGATAACTCTATATAGCCACTTGTACCATAGGTTGATAACCGGAACTGATTGATTGTATCTAAATGCCGAAACTGAAGTGTGGACCATTTTTTTTTTTTGAAAAGGACTATACTAATTTCACAGTGAGCGCAAATCACTCGCAAGCTAAAAATAAAATGAAAAGTTTATTTTCTCCCCACTTAAAATCATGGAAAAGGCCATATTCAGAAATCAATTTCTGCTGAGTCAGGGATATGTTCAGCCTTTGTTACTTTCGTCCCTTCAGAAATTCTATGGCCGTCACCACGACATCATAGATAGATATGAAATGTCAGTGTCACAAATAAAAACTGACATTTTCAGCTAGATTTGCGTCTTCCCTGATTTGACATTACCGGTTTCGACTTTACCCTGAATTGACCCACTGAAAGTGTGACGGATGCTGTGCACAGAGCAGGACATGCTTACCCTTCCGGACCACCTGATGTCGCTCTCGGTTTTTATTGGAGTTCACACTGTCAGTGCTTTAGTTTTTTGTGTTGTCTTGTTAAATTTTAGTTTTGTCTTCGTTAGTGATATCTGTGATACCGATCTGTCCTTGTCCACGTTTGAATACTAAAATGATTACCAAAGCTTTTCAAAATTTCACCTTGGTACTGTTTGAGGGTTAGAGAAGTTACAAGTATCATGGTTTTAGTTGGTTTTGTCTAAGGGTAAGAAAATGACAATAACCAATCAGTTACCTAACAGATCTTTCATAACATATCCCTCACTGACCGTGTGACGGGTGCTGTGTGCAGAGCAGGACATGCTTACCCTTCCGGGGCACCTGATGTCACACTTGTTTATTGAGAGTTCACACTGTAAGTGCTTTAGTTTTTTGTGTTGTATATGTAACGTTCGAGTGTTTTGTAGGCATGTGGTGTCTTTGGTCTTCCGTCTTTTGGTGTTCTTGCTTTTGCCTTGTCTCTGGACTTTGATTTGTGTAATCTTGTGCTTTGTTCCTTCGGTATTCTACTGCCGTTGTTTTTTCAAATGGTTTATACGATACATAATTGTATAAAATTATACTTCTAAATTTTGTTTCCTCACATACCCTTAGAGGTTGGCTAGAATTTTTTTCTTTATTATCACGCAGTTTTGACAATTAGATAGAGTTGGTAAAAACAATGTTTTATAAATTAATCAACGACAATTGTATTTTTCTCAAATATCTGTACTAAACAGCGATTGACATAGTATGTGAAATAAAAAATACCGCAAGTGTTAGAAATTAGATTTTTTACCGTTGCTGTATCATCGCACGCCTTGTTTATTTGAGATGACAGGTATATAAATTTACAAGGGAGACAATTTTTGCGAACCACTTCCCGGCCTGTACTGTAAGACTATCCATCCCCGAAGTGACACGAATTGTATGTGGATTCTTAAAAATAAAAAAAAAAAAGATTTTACTTCAGTCTCACTTACTGATACATTGATGGTGTTTTTTCCATTAATAAAGAAAATTTTCCTTAATGGATCCCCTTGATATATTCTCTAGAACTAGAGATAAAGGAAACGACAGAAAACACTAGATCTACATCTTTTTTTAACTTGCATCTCGATTTTGACGAAAAGAGTCATTTCAGTACTAAAATTTACGACAAAAGGTCCGATTTTAATTTCAAAATTATCAATTTCCCCTACATGGAGAGTAATATTTCAGTTCTCTTGCTTACAGAGTGATAGTGTATGTTTCACAGTTGGCTTGTTACATGAGAGCTAGCCCAAATTGTACAAACTGTCTCATTAGACATAGTTATCTCAGTGACCGCCTTATTACTCAAAGCTTTTTCTCTTGTGTCATTTCAAGGTGAATTTCGACATGCAATTTTGATTTTCGGCAGCTGTTTGTGTTTCCTGTTATCTTTTCATTACAATTAAAAAAATTCCATCTCATACAATCATCAAAAAAGTTCTTCGATAGATATTAGCCCTATGTGGAAAGATGTGAAGTCTGATTCAAGATTCTTTTTTCACTTAATCCTGGGATGAACATTTCTTTAAACTGTCTACGACTTTTCAAAAGCAAATGCTGTTAGTTGCTACCGGACACTACTGCAATGGAAAGGGAGGGTTGGCGCGTCATAAAACCGGTTTAAGCCTCAATTTCTTTTGAAATGACTGTACCAAGTCAGGACCATTGCAGTCGACAATTTTTTCGATGGCTTCCATCTGATTTGTCTTCTTGCTTCATGGACTTTTGCTCTTGACATTTGTGTTCAATCATTTTGTTATTGCCCCCATTTTCAAATACATTCTCTCAAAATATTTGATTTTCCCACACTCCATACACGCCTCCTTGTTATTAATTGAATAACGAATCAAAGTTATCATTTAAAAAGCCTTTGCTGATTAAAAAGATATGTACTAGGTTAAAGATCCAGGTTTTTCTAAAGAAAAGTATGCTGCGACGCAAATCAGGTGTGCAGTATGCTTGATTATATATTTGTCACATTTGGATATGATATTTATCATCAGCAAGTTGGTATGCCAATGAGTACGAATTGTTCATATCTTCTTGCAGACTTTTTTATGGTTCTATGACACTGAATTCCTTCAGGGACTAGTAAAAGCTCATAAAATAAAATAATGCTAGATCCTGCAATCTCAATAATACATAAATAGATGATGTTCTTTCCATTAGTAACGCATCCTTTGCTTAATGGATCCCATCTATATATCCCAAGAAAAAAAAAGATAAAAGAAGCAACAGAAACTGTTACATCTACATCTTTTTGGATTTTCAGCTGAAATCTTCCTTCATGTTTTGTATTACAGAGATTGCTATCGAATGCAATGATCTGTCCATCTGCAATTCACATAGTATGTAGGGGAAGATGCTATGATAAACTGCACAATGTACCAACATGAATATATTTAGCGCTGTTAAACTAAATATTACTTTGAACCGGGACAAAACATTATCCAATGCTGTTATACAAAATACCCAAGTTGCATAGTAAACTGTACATTTTGTTAGGTGTACACGTGTTTCAATGATCTATAAAGAATACAACTATATTTTGACCCATGCCTTACAAATTTACTGAATTATTTCACAAACAAATGTATCAAAGGTAATAAATTATATTTTTTCTTTCTATTTTTTTACGTGGAGTAGAGCATGCTGACCCTTCCGAAGCACCTGTTGGTACCTCCAGTTTTTGTTCACATTGCAAGTACTTCAATTTTGTGGCGTTCTTAATTTTGTCTTTGACGTGTTGTCACATTTGTGTTATCCGAATTGCCTGATTGTTTCGGTATTCGTTTCCCGATTTAATCAAGTTCGTTCGGGTCCGTAATAAAGAAAAGAGTTTTCAGTACTTTTGAATTTGCAGGATTTTTTTTTATACACTGTAGTCCACAAGAACCACATCACCAGTTTACATCAGTGACGCTTTATTAAATTTCTTATATTATTTTGTGATGTAAGATACATTTATTCCTTATTATAGACTTCCAATGAATATATGATACAAACACATAGGTTTGACAATGAGAAAATGTTTCTTTTAAATGGAAAAAAATAAGAAAAATTCACACAAATCATATTCTGACAGCAAAACCTGTAATTAATAATCGTTGGAAGTTCTACTTTTATTTTTTTCGTTTTCTGGAGTTCAAATAGTCTACTTGAAAGAATTTGTTTTGAAATAAAGAAATTCAAAAGCAACGCCATATGAAAATACTTAGTGCAGCTACATTTAATGTCAAATTTTGGCATGCCAATTTTAGACAAATATTTCATTTAAAACTTGCAATATCTAAATTAAAGAAAATTTTGTTTAACACTAAGGAGTATCTTCCTCGTGCAAAACTATCTTCTTGGCCAAATTTGACTTTTCATTTAGATGTCTTCTGTCACCTTTACACACCTTTCGGTTGTTATGTGGTAGAAACGACCATTAAATTATTGAAAATTGTAAAGTCAGCAAAGATAAAACAAAATTGGCTCAAAATTAACTTTTAATAAGATGAAAAATAATTATTTTACAAATTAATACAATATATGACTTATTTGACAATAATGAAGTCCAAGTAAATATCCAAATGAATAGTTCACTTAATTCCACCAATAAATGTCCAATAGAATAATCCTTATAATCCTCACTAAATAGTTGATAATGGATTCACAATAATTGATGTCGATTTCCAATACGAAAGATGTGTGTGATAATCCTATATAAACTAATTAATCCTGTATAAACTTATTAAACTGACTGACTTCACCCTTTTCAGCTACCCTATATAAATACATTTATTATACCTTATTTATCTTTGATCATACAATATTTCTACTATTTTTCCATTTTCAAAGATTTGACTATTTTCCCTCATTAGCATAAACTATTTTCCCTCATTAACATATCTTTTTAACTATTTTCCCTCATTAGCATTAACTATTTTCCCTCATTAACATATCTTTTGTCTGGTGTTTCTTTCGGTATAATAAAAACACTTACCGACTGGATATTCGCGGAATAGTAAGTTTAGTGTCCCCTCGGATACAACTATTGCCCTCGGCTACTCCTCGGGCAATAGTTGTACCTTAGGGACAATAAACTTACTTTTCCACTCATACCCAGTCAATAAGTATAAATTATTAGTTCTAGAAAAATCTATCCACAAGATACAACTGGAACATTCTAATCAACTGACAATCACATGACTAGAATGATTATGTAAGGAAAACCTCTAGAAAATTCTATGTGTAAATATTAAATTTAAATTCTAGAAATTTCTATGCTCTAAAGTGAAATAACCTTGACCCTTGTTTATTGTAAACAAGTTACATAACTAGGCCAAACGAATTACATCATATTAAGGCCGTACAAAATAAAAACAATGAATAGAATGCATTTTAGAATATTTACAACATTTAATTACCTATAACACGGTGTATGGTCTTTCCAGTATGTTGATTCAATCTGCACTATTGCTGCGGTCAAGGAAGTGGCAAAACTTTTATTGTAATGAAGTTAAGATTAACTACCCAATCTTACACAATGTGTTAGATTCATCGATGTCAAATGTCTACATTGTAGATATATCAGACATGAAAACCTGACAAATGTATACCATGTTGTCTTTGCACGACGGCGGATCAGTGAAAGGTTGAGAGCGTGGGTGTAAATCTTAATTTCGGTAAACTGAAAGTTTTGCCACTTGCTTGACCGCAGCAATAAAGACACATAAGTCGTCAAAATGGCTATTTGCAGAATGTCAGTAAATACCAACTACGGTATATAGTTACTCCTTAAAATAATAAAATATAGACTATGATGAAAGATAGTAAATAAGTCAATTAATGAGGTAAAAGAAAACCTTTATGTTTCTTCATGGTGAACTGATTTTATCCGAAATTATATGCAATTAACAATCGCATGAAGCACGAAAAAATGTCAATGCGACACTGATACAAACTCCCGATAATTAAGTTAAAATTTAAAAGGGGTGTTCCATGGAACACTGGTATCGCTGCACTGCAGATGAGCTAATTTTGGCCCTGTACCCCTTTTACATTTTAAGTGAACATTCTAAATATTAAGTATATGAAGAAGATAAAATATGTGTATCCGGAATGTTTCGTTGAAATCTGAACGAGTTAAAGATTATCAGATGAGAATATCGCCTAAATCAGCAAAGTAAACATTTCAAGCATATTTTGCACAATCGGTCAGGTAAACAACCTATCCTAAAAGTTTGGTTGGAATCTACCCCACAGTTGTGAAGGAGTTGCAGATTAAAAACCAAATTTGCAAATGAGCCATTTCGGATCATTTAACCTCTCATTTCTGTCAAATCAAAATTTTAAGTATCAGGGCACAACCAGATACAATTGAAAAACATATCTTGCAATTCTGGTTGGTATGTGACCATATATAAGAAAATGAGCTATTTTTACTCAATGAACATCCAAGATCAAAAAAAAAAAAAAAAAAAAAAAAAAAAAAAAAAAAAAAAAAAATCATGTACACAATTAAAACTTGTGAATTACATATTCGGCAGGTTACTTTGGAATATAACTGATAATAGGTCCACAATTACATTAACATCCTTAAAGTTTGTTTATGATTTTACTTACAATTTTGAATGAGTTGCAGAAACCGAATTAACAAATGCGCCATTTTGGCTATGTGTACCTATAGATCTTCAGAATCCATTTTTTTTAAGGATCAGGTCCACAACAAGACCAAGTGAACAACATATCCTGAAAGTTTGGCTAGACTCCGACTTGTAGTTTTTGTCGAGCCTTCGACGATAGTCGAAAAAGGCGAGACATAGGTATGGTGATTCCGTTGGCGGCGTCCACAATTGTTTAAGTTTTTACTTGGGTCTGTTTAACATCAAACACCTGTGCTAGCCTATTGATATTTGGTATGCAGTTGCATTAGCATCAGTGCAGCTCAGTTTCAGTAGCGTTTTATGTCTCTGCCCCCGCA
The DNA here is from genome assembly GCA_002080025.1 of Modiolus philippinarum. Classification (NCBI taxonomy): domain Eukaryota; kingdom Metazoa; phylum Mollusca; class Bivalvia; order Mytilida; family Modiolidae; genus Modiolus; species Modiolus philippinarum. Next base: position 12,423 of record MJUU01006246.1, read on the forward strand.
GTCATGCTCCACTGACTTCGAAATTTTGAATTGTTTTTTTTTCAAATGTTTAACGTTTTTCTTGTGTCTGTTTAGCATTAACCACTCATAGTAGCCCATTGATATTTGGTATGCATTTGCATTTGCATCATTGCAGCTCAGTTTCAGTTGCGTTTTATGTCTATTTACCTGCGGTCATGCTCCACTGACTTCGAAATTTTGAAATTGTTTTTGTCAAATGTTTTAAGTTTTTGCTTGTGTCTGTTTAACATCAACCACTCATAGTAGTCCATTGATATTTGGTATGCAGTTGCATTTGCATCATTGCAGCTCAATTTCAGTGGCGTTTTATGTCTATGCCCCTGCAGTCATATTCTACTGACTTCAAAATTTTGCACTTTTTATCAATGTTTTAGTTTTTTCTTGTGTCTGTTTACCATCAACCACTCATAGTTGCCCATTGATATTTGGTATGCAGTTGCATTAGCATCAGTACAGATAAGTTTCAGTGGCGTTTTATGTCTATGCCCCCGCATTCTTATGTGTCGGCTCTGCCTACAATATGCAATTCATTTAAGAATTGAATGCATTATTTTGAAGTTTCATTGGGATATGAAAGGGTTGACCGAAGCACATTTTTAATGAAGCGCGGTAGCGCTTCATGTTGAAAATGTGCGCCCAGTCAACCCCAGGGGGGGGGGGGGGGGGTACTCTCAAATTTTACCCATACATAGGCTCGTCCAAGAGAAATAATTATACCCCCAAAAATACCAAAATTTGGCAGTATGCCCCCAAAAATACCCATTATAATAATGCACCCCAAAAAAATACCTTCCAAAATTTTAAACCCCCCAAAAATACCAAAGAGTTTTTATGTTCTGTCATTTGTTTTCTTTTATTGATTAAACTGTCAGTGTTCCGCCTGTGCAATGCTATGTTCGGCAAATACAAACATTCCTAGGATTGTTACTAAGTTGCCGAAGCACTATAAATTAGTGCATAGTCCATCAAACAATAGGGATACGTCGAAGTGTGGTGCTATATTGTATACAAAAAAGCCATATATTTTTATGCATGTTGTCAATCTTTTTTCAGAAAACTCATATACCCCATAAAAATACCAACAAAATATGAAACACCCCCCAAAAATACCACCATATTATTGTAACCCTACAAGGCTGAATTCCCCGCCCTTGACGATTTCACCCCATTTTTCCAGTGGCAGTCAGAATTTCCCGTCCCATGGCCCTTTCCATACCCAAAAGTGATTATTTATTAACAAACTTGTTCTCGTCTTGATATAGCTGAAATATTGCTGAGTAGACGTTAAAAAATATTCAATCAATCAATCAACCAAAATACTAACATTTTTTGCACCCCAAAAAATAGCAAGATCTAAAATTTTTACGCCCCCAAAAAAAGTTCAAGCCTATGTACAGAAAATATTTGGGAGTACCCCCCTGGTAGTCAACCCTTTCATAGTCCCTATGAAACTTCAAAATAATGCATTCAATTCTTATAATTATATTTTAAACCCAAAATATAAAAAACAGCTTTATCCCAGGGAAGTACATCATGTACTTTGGGATTCTATTTTTACAAATTCATCCGCTACGTGAACAAGTGGTCAAATGTGTTTCATGGGAAATGCAACTTCACATTGATATGACACGTGATCAATGTTCACCTATCAAACTGACGGAATTCAAATGAATATTCATGAAATGTAATTATTCAATAATAACACTCATGACATTTGATACAGAATAACGTCACATTATTCTTTACATAAAAAATTTAAAAAATTGAACTTGACAATTATATCACAAGTGATGACCCTAAAAGATGTCTCGCCCGTCCCTGCTTGACTCTAAATTGATGTGAAATCTAAGTGAACTAATCAGAAAAGTGAATATGCTCACTAGACCGTGAAATTGAGGTCAAGGACAAAAGTCACCTGCCAGACTGACATGTACTACCCAGGACCAACCTACACACCAAATATTATCAGCCTATTGAGAAATGGACTTAAGCAGAAAAACTTAACATGGCCACTAGACCGTGAAATTGAGGTCAAGGACAAAAGTCACCTGCCAGACTGACATGTACTACCCAAGACCAACCTACATACAAAATATTATCAACCTACCACTTCTAGTTATTGAGAAATGGACTTAAGCAGAAAAACTTAACGTGGCCACTAGACCGTGAAATTGAGGTCAAGCACAAAAGTCACCTGCCAGACTGACATGTACTACCCAAGACCAACCTACATACCAAATATTATCAACCTACCACTTCTAGTTATTGAGAAATGGACTTAAGCAGAAAAAACTTAACGTGGCCACTAGACCATGAAATTGAGGTCAAGGTCACATGACGATATGTCCGTCAGGTAGCACTCTATTAGTACTACCACTGGACCAAATATGATGTTCCTACATCAAAGGGTTTTCAAAATATCCTGTATTTAGTAAAAGTTAACGCCGTCGCCGTCGTCATACTTTGCACGCCTATGTCTCGCTTTCCGCGACTTTCGTCGCGGGCGAGACAAAAACTGGAATGATCAGTATTATATTAATAAGAAAAATACCAGTTTGATACGTACTTACTGGTTTAAAATTCTTGTAAATAACGTAAAACCAACTGAACTTTAACAACTGTACCGATACAAGAGTATCAAAGCTTGTGACATTGGCCATATGCTGACAAAGAAACAATGTACCAATATGTTGAAATATTTTTTTTGTATATGCTAACTATAGGAAATACTTTCAACTGACCACGACTACAATTCTGAATCAAGCTAGGACGCCATGACAAATATTATTCTAAATTTTAGTCACTCACAAGAAAGACACGTTTTTTTACTGCAGTGCATTTCGGAGTACAATACACGTCGATCTACAGCCAATATAGAATCTTCATTGACAGCAACGGACACCATCCTGTCAGTTGTAAATGACGTCAAAACTTTCAGGATGCATCACACAGGGCAGAGTGCCCTGGAATTATTTAAAATGTCGAATGCAAACGGGGCAAAACAAGGAAAAAGCTTCAAACTAAAGAAGTTTAAAAGTACTTCACTAACGTTTACGGAGAATGAGAAAAGTAGTGGAAACCTATATCTATAGATCAACTTGAGAACTGATTTCCACTTGGTGTGCTTGTATAAATTTAACATCGTCAACTATGAGGTTTGTTAAAACTGATACAGCTCTATATATATTCAAAAGTCGACTCCTACAGTTTGGTCAATTGGAGCTCCATAACGATTTTCCACAGGATATTCGAGGATCTTTAAATCGCTAAGCTAGAAGCCTTTTCGTCTTATGAAGGTTGTATGATGAGGGATTTTTCTTCACACAGATTAAATGTGAGGGATTTTCCGGTACACAAATTAAATGCGAGAGATTTTTCGGTGCACAGATCAAATGTGTCATTTTAAAACTCGTTTTGAAGAATGCTTGCATTTTCACTATACATGTCTGTCGATGTCGCATAATTCAAAGTAAGTGAGGACAAAGAAGAATAATCCAAAGAAAATAGCAACATAAGAAATACAAATATATAAAGGCATCACATAAGTACGGCTCAGAAAAGACAAAAAGGAGACAAACATACAGAAGAACAACACAGACCCATTCAAAACTACAGGTAAAATCAGGTGCATCCTGCGAGTTTAACATGTCATCCGATATAGGAGATATATAAAATCGAGTGAGAAACGATCTTTCTACACTAGAGATAATTAATTTTTCAAATTTTTAAACGCGAGGCTTGCCGAGCGTTTAAAATATTTGAAAGTTTAACTATCGAGAATGTAGAAATGTCGTTTCTCAAGAGATACGGTTGTGGATTTTATTTCTCTAATGATTTCAAGCACATTTGGACAAAAGTAAGTGAGAACCGAACCGTCAGTCTGAAAAGAACAATCCAAGGACAGTGGCAACGTCGGAAAAACGAAGAAACGAAGACATAACAAGAGCACGGCACAGAAAAGAAAATGAAGACACGCACATATACAAAAATGAACAACACGGACCCAATAAAAACCATGGGTGAGATCAGATGCACCGGTAGAGTAAGCATCTCCTGCTTCTTATAAGACACCCGCCGTATTGAACATGTCAACTCCGGTAGTAAAGTCAAATCCGGAAGAGGAAAATCAAACTTTAGTGGCAAAGAGAAAGATCTGTTGTCATCTGGGAAACAGATATCTCATAGCGGTCCTCAAGATCGTGATGTCGACCGTAAAACTTCTGTATTGATGACCTCAAGTTATGGGCAACATACCCTTGCTTAAGTTGCCTATTTGTAAGCAACCGAGCTCTATCAAGGTAGTCACTGTATCGACCACAGGCCCTTGAGTAGCGAATGAGTTGGGAGATGTAAACTCCATATGCTGGTGCTTTTGGAATGTTGCTACAAAGAAAGGGGAAGTTGACTATTGGAAAAGTGAAGTCATCGCGTTTGTCATATAGCCTAGTTTGTAGTGTTCCTCTTTTGTCAATTTCAAGATGAAGGTCAAGGAACGAGGCTGATGTGGAAGTATCTGTAGTATCCTTAATTTCTAGCTCTTTTGGATAGTTAAGATGAAGAAAATCACCAAAGCGAGGATTTTTTAGTGATAAAATATCATCTATATAACAGAAGCTGAAATTAAAGGACTGGGCTAGTTTTTTATCTTTATTTTGACACCCCTTTTCTAATGATCCGAAATAAATGTGCTCTTTGAGCGTGACGTCATTAGGCATGGTCGCCTTTTTTCATGACGTCATAATGGTAAAGTCGGAAAACAGCAAACATATTTGACGTCATAATTAAATTTCATCCAATCAGTTGCCGAGAACAACCTTCTCTCTATAGAGGAGAACAGTATTTCTCCCACTGTTCAAGAAACGTGAAAACAGGACAGAAATTAGAGAAAACAATCTTAAGCGTTAAAAGGGAAAGAATTGTCATCTCGGAATCATGAATCACACAGCAGTCCACAAGATCGTGATGTTGATCGTAAAACGTGATTACTTCAAGTTATAGGTAACATACCCTTTGTTTAAGAAGCCTTTTTGTGACCGAACGGCTTTATCAAGGCTGTCACTGTATCAATCACAGGCTCTTGAGTAGTGAATGAGTTGGGAGATGTAATCTTGCTACAAAGAAAAGGGAAGTTGACTATTGGAAATGTGACGTCATCGCGTTTGTCATACGGATTAGTTTGAAGTCTACCTCTGTTGTCAATTTCAAAATGAAGGTCAAGGAATGGGGCCGATGCGGAAGTATCTGTGGTTTCCTTAATTTCGAATTCTTTTGAATAGATGAGATGGAGAAAATCACCCAAGCGGGGGTTGTTTAATAACAAAATATTATCTATATAACAAAAGCTAAAATAAGAGGATTTGCCAAGTTTTTTTTTCAAACTAGAATTCTTTAAGTGAATAACAATCAATAAACTAGAAGTGGTGCCATCAGAAATGATGGCCACCCCCGTACTTCCTTGTTTGACACAGAAAACAGAGTTCCACTAACAAGATCACATGTATCAAAATCAAACTTCTTGAGGCCTCTTGTTTGTACCAAGACCAATATAAAAAATCCGAAAGCTAATTGCACATCTGCAGACTACATGCTACAATTCTATTACAAAATTAAATCCATAAATCCAAAAACGTAGGTGGAGTTCAACTGATAAGCTCACATGTGTGAAGATTGACATCATGGGGCCTCTTGTTTGCACAGACAAACATAAAAAATCTGAAGGGTTATTGCACATCTGCAGACTATATGCAACAATTCTATAACAAAATTAAATCCATAAATCCAAAAATGATGGAGGAATTCCACTGACAAGCTCATGACACATTGTGTGTCAAAATTGACATTTTGGGGCCTCTTGTTTGTACCAAGACCAATGTTAAAAATCCGAAAGCTTATAGCACATCTGCAAACTACATGCTACAATTGTATAACAAAATTAAAACCATTAATCCAAAAATGTAGGTGGAGTTCCACTGACAAGCTCACACTTGTCAAGATTGACATAATGGGGCCTCTTGTTTGCACCAAGATCAATATCAAAAATCCGAAAGCTTATTGCGCATCTGCAGACTATATGCAACAATTCTATAACAAAATTAAATCCATAAATTCAAAAATGTAGGAGGAGTTTCACTGACAAGCACTCTTGTGTCAAGATTAACATCATGGGCCTCTTGTTTGCACCAAGACCAATATCAAAAATCCGAAAGCTTATTGCGCATCTGCAGACTATATGCAACAATTCTATAACAAAATTAAATCCATAAATCCAAAAATGAGGAAGGAGTTCCACTGACAAGGTCCATCTAACGGACAGACGGACGGACAGGCGGGACCAAAACAATATCCCCGCATTTTCTTCAGAAAAGTGCGGAGATAATAAATAAAATATGAGGAACGCTCGGCCTTGAATGCCAGCGAAGAAATTCCAGACTTTTACCCAGCTCTAGTATAGTGATTACTCTGGACAAGGACGTATATCTCATTATAAGTCCTAGCTGCAAAACCGTAGCTCTTATGGTCCTTGTGCTGATTTTTTTATAGTTGCGGATCGCCAAATCAGGAAAAAATAAAAGAACCTATAGCTATAGTTATAGGTTCCGCAGCTATATAAGTCCTTGCTCTGAACGTTTGACGACAAACGTGATAATTTCAACTTTCCATTGGTGAACTTTCTGTTTTGAGCAGTACTTTTCCAACATGTCCGCGTCTTACATCACAACTCTTTCGCTCATAATATGTTTAACAGAGACTTTTAAACACATCTAAATAATTTAATGTCTCTGTGTTGCACCAGCTAGGCGTTTTATGATTGTTACATGATAAGACGGATCACACCTGTGGATCCAGCCTTCAAAAAGGTTTGATTCCAATGAGGTTCCAGTCGATTGTTTTGCAAGTTTTATCCATTTTTGCATAAATTCTGCATGAAATTTTTTTTTTCAGTGAAAAGGGGGATCCAACCCACGAAACCCCTTCTGGGTCCGCTAATAGACCATTACAGTAAGATCAAGTGTTTATTGAAATACTGACAAACAAAGACTATAACTATTTAGTAGGGTGACAAGTACCATAGATGAACATATAATTCGTGCACTATTGGAGAACCTGGTGCTACCTCCATTTTGGAGGGTTCACACTACTTAGAGTGATTCAGTATTGTGTTTTTTTTTCTTTATTTGTGTTGTCTGTGTCGTATTGTCTTCTGTTTCCTTGGCCCAAGTGATATATTGGGCGAGTAAGCATTTACTTAAATAGGTTCCTGCAGCTCAGGGCTTTGAATGCATGTTTCTTAAACATACCTCCAGATCCCATAATAAGGCCCAATAGGTAATGTGATGCAGAATTTAATAATAATTACATATAGATGCATGATTGGCCGGTTCTTTGAGAAATATTTTGTCATCAATTGTTTTCCTATTGTCACCATTTATAGCGAGTGGCACAATTAAACATGTTCTCTGTAGATTATGGAGTAAAGAATATTCTATATTCTAAAAATTCGGGACAGACCATTTAACTTGAAAAGGGGGTTATGTTTTTTTTTTCTGGACAGAATTTTAACTTGTATCAACAAAATATTTTTTCTTCAAAATAAGAATAATTTCAGGATATTTTTTCATCATTTTTGCGGCCAGAATATTTTTTCACATAAAATCAGCTTCAAAATATTGAGGGGCCGATGGGTTTATTCATGATTCAAATCCCCAACAAATATATCATGCTTCACCAGAGCGCATTGCAATCTCAACTTTGATATACATAGTTGTCGGTCCTGGAACTGAGGTATTACACGTAGCAGTCATATTTGAGGATTGCAAATTTTCACAATAATTTGAGCATTTTGTTATTTAAAAGCAAATTCCATTTCATTTTGAAAGTTTTCAGTCAACAGCATCACAAAAGGCCAGTGTTTACATAAAGGGAAAGGGGAAATTATTTCATTTTCAAGGTTAGACATTATCTCCGTGAGAGCTTGGAACGTACATTGAAGCCTTGTTCGGAACGGCCGAAGACCGAGTCTGCAGTCTGTTACGGAGGTTAAGTGCCAAAAAGGCCATTTGGCTCTCTTTTCGTTGACTTTTTAAAAAATGCTAACCGTGGGTCAAATAAGCATTTCTCATAACAACAAACGTAATTTCCCCTGGCTAATGAAGAGGCACTGAATATGACTGATTAGTCAGTTAATAAAAGCCTGTGAAACCCTATGTTCCAGGTAGATTCCAGGTTATTTTCAAATCGTTTAACTTTGAATGGAGGAAAAGACTCTAGAAGATTTTTTTAATTACTGGTAATTAACATATTTCTTAACCACAACAACACAATGGAGAAAAACTTCTTAACTGCTGAACGGCAATATCGCGGTTCATCGTCAATGTCACCATGACAACACAGCTAGTTTCCGGTTGAGCGGATTGCCGTTATGGTGACCTCGTAAAATGGAAAAGAGACTAGAAGGGAATTTTTTGGCGTTAAAACTCTGAATAATCGGAGAATTTTTTAGCAACATTTTTCGGGTTGATTGGGTAACAAAAAGTAAAAATTTTGACAGTTTTTCAAAAAATGTATAAGCAAACTGACTCTAGTTATGCTGAGAAATAAAATTAGCCAATGAATGAAGTAGATTTTGTCATGTGATCGTTTGGTCGTACAAAAAGGTCAGGTGACAGGCAGAAAAAAATCAAAGGCACCAATATATATCCTTGGATGACATTCTTACCACAAGTGAAGCTGGCATATAAATAATTTATTGACTTCGTACATTAAACTTTTTTTGACTCCATGCAATTAGTTACGACACAACACAACTTGATTCTTCTGGAAGTATCCCGAGCTTTCTCTGAAGTGCTTTGCCTTTGACATCAATACGAGAACAATCCATGGTAAAAAACCCGGACCTTTCAGGATTAGCGGAGACGTTGTGGAAAGGATTGGCTGGATCCAATACATACGGCGGTTTTCTGCAAATTAGATAACAAATATTTAATTTCTTAAACCAATAATACTGAATACCTTTTCTTGAAAAAGAATTTTCTTGAAACGGTTGTACATGAAAAAGTTTCTAAACATGAATAATGTTATAAGATATCAAATCCGTTTAATATAAATTTCGATACTATTAAATGGTTTTTATACGTCAATGAACATTACACATCCTATAAAATATTTTTGGATTTATTTTTATTTTTTTTTAAAACAAAGATCCTTTGTGTTTAGTTAACTGATGTCATGTTAAATATTTTACATGTTAAATTATAACAAAATACCGAAGTAACTTGAATCGAGTTTCTGCATTAGTAATTTCGACAACTTATGTTTCTTCAATAAACGTTCTTCCAAAAGTCCAATTCCGGAACGTTCCGGGTATTAAAATGGCGGGTCAAAGAGGTCAAACGGCATAAAAATGGCGTCCCGCTGTATGAGGGCAAAGGGAATAAATTCTTCTATCATCATATGAAAGCAATTTATGATTGGAAAAAGCCGAACATGTCATAAATCAACATTTTACCCCAGGCGGGTCATTTCCAACCAAATTATTTGAGGTCAAGAAAATAAATAGGAGAATTCCAAGATTACGCTCAAATGACGTCAGGTACCAGTTTCCAGTAGATTCGGGGTAAGATGTCGACAATTACCCAAAAAGTGGAATATCGTCTATTCAGATAAAAAAAAAATGGAAATTCATAACCGAAATACATTTGTATGAGTGAATAAAATAAAAGGGGATAAAGGGAAACATCTAGAATGGCTTAAAATTACAATTACATGTTACAATCTGCCAGGAAACTACACAGAAAACAAAAATAAGACAACAGACAAACGTGAACAACGGGACAGCCGGGCTTGGTACCTGCACTAGCAAAAGCTAGCGGAAGGGTTAAACCGGTTTATTGGATTTCTCTGTCCCGTTTCCCCATTTAAACATACGGATAAAAGCTGTTAGAAAACAAATTACCAATAGGATCAATACAAAAAAGTCAAAATCAGCTAAGGACAAAGCTATGCAAAGGGGAGACGCTCTTTAGTTTTAAACAAAATTTTCTTTAATTTAAATTTCTTAACATTTCCTTTAAATTTTAAGTTCTTAACTATTTTCTTTAGAGTTTAACATTGCAAGTTTCCAGATAAAATCAGTTTTCGTGCCAGTACCATAGTTGTGGACATCGCGTTAAAGATCACCCTTGGGACTAAAAAATAACTGAAACATGCTCCCTCAAGCGTAATTAATTCATTCCAATTTAAACTGCATTTAAATAACACTCGAAAATGCCAGAAGTTGCAAAAGGCTACAAATGCGCAATTATTCCAATTAAGGAATTTAGGGTAGATGATTAAACACATACCGTACTTACGATAATTTCGTATTACTTACATGGACGATCTTAATTATGTTTTATACAAGACTGGCGTCGACTCACACCTACGCCTTTATTACGGACGACAATAAACCCGCATGACTACAATCGAAATTTTATCCCGCTTTTTCATAAGGGTAGTTTTGATTGCAGTTGCGGATGCAAAATTCTTGTTTTTTTTTTGCAATATTGAAGATATTTCCAAGTTATCGATAATGATGATACTGACTATACTCCTGTGTTGGTCAGAACTTTACCTCATTGTGGGGTAGTGATGGCGAACATTTCTATTATTGTGGTTGTTTGAGACTTACTTAATTTACTCATAACTATGCTGATGATTTGGTTATGACTTTGCAGTAGCGCTCATTTCACGTTGTTAGTAGTGAGTGGTCATGAAACAACAAACTATCGGTAAGGGCTTTTTAATCTGGTTCCTTCTGATGAACATTTCGACAACTTTTGTTAGAGAACAAATTAGGATATACTCCTTAGTATAATATGAAGTTTCTTAACGTGCGATATTACAACTTTTCAAGTGGTCAGTATTAAGTTATGGTTGTACTAGTAGTGGTAAGATGTTTGAAAACTGAAGAAGGCTATTTGCGGAATACTTATTTCACACTTAAGACTATATAAATAACAAAATATTGAAGTTACTGTAAATATGCATATATGGCCATTTGGACAACGTATTCAGTGCAGATCAAATAGAAACATTTGGAAATCCATAAACCCAAATATGTGTAACAGCTGATAGAGATCAAATTACCAATAGGATCTAAATAACTAGAGGCTCACATGAGCCTGTATCGCTCACCTGGTAACTGGTTTTATTTATTGTCACCAATAGACCACCCATTCATGCTATAAATCAGTTCACCATATGTTTCATTTTCATTCTTGGATGAGGTACAAACTAAAAATCACAAACTTTGGAAGGGATCACAAAAAGACAATTGCAACCAAGTTTAGTTCCAATTGGCTCAGTAGGTTCAGAGGAGAAGACATTTGAATGCATTTCCCATAGAGTCCCTATGTTAAACTATGTTCCATGCTGGCGGCCATCTTGGATGAGGTAAGAACATAGAAATCACAAACTTTAAAGGGGACCATCCAAGGACTATTGTAACCAAGTTTGGTTCAATTTGGCTTGATAGTTTCAGAGGAGAAGATCTTTGGATGCATTTCCAACAGGGTCCCTATGTTAAACTTTGTTCCCTGCTGGTGGCCATCTTGAATGAGGTATGATTATAAAAATCACAAACTTTGAAGGAAAACATCTAAAGACTATATATTGTAAGCAAGTTTGGTTCCAATTGGCTCAGTGGGTTCAGAGAAGAAGACATTTGAATGCATTTCCCATAGGGTCCCTATGTTAAACTGTGCTCCACGCTGGCAGCCATCTTGGATGATCTACAAACGTAAAAATAGTAATGGTGGATTACATGATACCCCGCCACGTTTCACAAAATTTCGAAGTATCAAGGGGCATAACTCCAGAACCCCTTGGACCTCTGAACCCATATTCGAACTCGACCTGAGTTTTGTGGTGAACAAGCTACATACCAAGTTTGAAGACTGTATGTAATTCCGTTCAAAAGTTATCAGTCGGAAACCTTTGGGGGACGGACAGACGGACGGATGGACACACGACTGAGGGTATCACATAATACCATGCCACTACGTGTGGCGGGTATAAAAATCACAAACTTTAAAGGGGATCACCCAAGGACTACTGTGACAAAATTTGGTCCCCATTGGCTCAGTGGTTTCAGAGGAGAAGTTCCCAGGAGCCTGTATCGCTCACCTGGTTTTCAGTTGCCACAATCAAGGTAACAATTAACTAAATACCGAAGGCACGGTCAATTTACTTTCTGCATATGCGCATTTCGACAACTTATGTCTCATCAGTGCAGATAAAATCTAAACGTTTGGAAGACCATAAACTCAAAGATGTTTAAAAACTGGTAGAGAACAAAACAATGTAAGTTATACAGTTGATCTTCAGTTTCTCAAACTTTCGTAGGTCGAACACCTCCAATATCTTGAACTGTTTTTAAAGTCTGATCATGTTTTATTATATTTCTTTGTTGGGATTTTTTGATAAAAAAACGGTCTTGCTAAGGACCACTTTTGACACCAGTTTTGAAGTCGAGATGTCATTTTGTAAATGGCAGTCAACAAACAATTTCCAACATAAGTTTTGAAGTCGCAACATCAATATCTATTTGGAAATCAAATTTCATTTAAATCGGACAATGTTGAATTTTCCCGCCTTTTTTGGCAGCCATTTTGAAATTGGTGGTCAAGGAACAATTTTCAACA